>JAJEKV010000080.1:4647826-4767343 GCA_021234155.1 Isoetes taiwanensis | reverse complement strand
TTTCACATTGTTCTTTGAGCTAGACATACCCAAATCGACCAAAAATTTGTTGCATTAGAACCCTAAGACTATAAAGTGCTTCACTTTTGAGCCCCCAAATTAACCACAATAGAAACATTAGCCTCATCCCAAATGTCGAGTTTTAGAAACCCTAAAAAATTTTAGGGCATAAATTCCCTATATATCCCCTCAAGATAGCCCCCAAGCCTCAACCATTTAACTGCTCCTGCAATTGAGGCGCATCTTTCATTTTGTCAGCGCCCGCTTGCTGACATCGGCAAGACGCTTCTTCGCTATGCATGTATTTCCCATCAGTTTGGTATACTACCCCTAAGACATCACATCACCGGGAAGTAGATGTCAATATAGTATTCCTGGGGATTTCAAAAGAATTTGACCTTTCAGCAACCTCGAACTCCAACTTTCTCACAGCAAGTCCCGCAGGAATTCCAAGAGAAAGTTGTCCTAGCTTATAATAAGACTACTATGAGTAGGGTACTAAAACAAGCACCATGTAACACCCACATTGCCAAGGCATTGAGGAACAGAATCCAACCGCTTACCAACCTACATGACCCTAACAAGCAATGGCAAAAGTCTTCTTCTCCTACAACATGTACCTTAGCTTATCTAGTATATAGGCGTAAAACCGTGAATAGGTGAACCATCAATTCAAATTCGCCAGTTTTTCCACACCCTTGACGCAGTTAGCCATCGTAACGCCTCGCTTGAATAATGAAGAGACCATAGCAGAAAGCAACCCAAGAGAGGAAGACTCGGCAGGAAAGCGAGGGATGACATAGAGGTGGACCCAGAGGAGGAACGCCGAAGCGGAATGACATCACCCGCCTGTTTTATTGTGATCCACCCCAGGATTGCACAACCAATTGGGCTGGAATAATAAGTCTAGCACCACTATAGTCGGTTGACATCGTGAATACTTTAAAATGACATCAAAAACCTCCCCAATGTAGGGGACAACAATGATACACAAGGCTGATGAACTCCTTCACCTCCTACTAAATGTACCCTGATCTAGAAGACTCACTCCACCAAGAAACTAAGATTTTCCTCCTGCATAAAATAATTTAGAGGCAAAATGCCTATCACACTGTGACACACCATCTCTGACATTGAAGCTTACGCACCATCAGAGGTATGATGTCGAGAGAAACCTCCACGAGAGGAGTTTATAGCACTTCTGTGATGATGGAATAAGGGGAAGACAACAAGAGTACCTAAGGAGTCTTCTTCCTCACAAGAACATAGCAAAATTCCAAGGAGAGCCACAAACCCCATAAGTGTACTAACGCCTCCAAGATTACAAGGAATTAGTCTGGCACCTGTGGACAGATGCATCAAGGCACAAGTAACCTCGGGGTACGGGAGGAGTACCGAGCAAGATCAAGATACCTTCCGCTTCCTACTGCATTTCAGAGAGTAATAAGATATTTCAAGCAAGCGCCCAGCCCATGGAGGAAGTCAGGCAGATGCTGGTAGACTTTTGTGGATGGGTACGCATCGCTCTAATGGGGTAAGGTAGGGTGTGTGAATCTGCACATACGGAAAGGGCTAGAAAACAGCCTTGCTGGGACTTCGCAGACTTACCTTTCATTAAGGTAGGTTGGCAGAATAGCCATACCTCCTAAGCAGACGGGTAGATAGCATCCGCATCCGAGGGGAAATAAATATATGATAATTTGGGAACTTGGGAAGCTACGTAAGTACGTTTCAAGTAAAGAAGTTTCTCGAGGACAACTCGGCCTTACCAAGCATTTCCTACAATAGTCTACTCTTGGATCCCTTAAGACTTTTGTATCTAAAATATAAGGATATATGAATATAAACTCATTGCACTTTAAATGTTTGTTGATGTATTTTGCCCCACAATTATACCAACAAGCATAATCAATGCAAGAGAACAAAGGAATCCAATTATATAAATCCAAGGAATTGTTTGTGTATGTGCTTAGAGGCCTAAACGGGAAACCAGAACTTAGATCTAGAAGAGCAACCCACCTGTACTCCACCCCGCAAGGAACCTATTTGAGGATATAGAACCCATGACCCTGCAGAGAGAGGAGGAGAGCAGCCTGCATGAGGACGGACTGGAGCAGATAAAGGCATTCATCACGACAAGGTGAGTGGGGTTCAGGTGGGCAACGCCGCCGCAATACATCAGCTCTGGAGGCGTGAAAAGACAAGAGGAGCAAGAGAAGAGATCCTCCAGCCCTAATCTTCCGACTCAAGTCGCACTTTATCTGGTTCGAGGAAGAGGAAGAATGGTGCTCAGGAACGTATCGTATGGAAGGCAAGAGGAACACCCCCGTATGGACGACAAAGAGACACTGTGGCCTCCGACTACCGTAAGAAGGTAGATTCCGTGACCGCAAATGTATGGAAGGTCTGAATCGAAATCAGCCTCGTGAGAACAGTCGATTGGAAGCAGAGGCATTAATGGACGAAAATGAGAGCGAGTACTTTTAAACGCTTTATAGCATGAAAGATAAAGACAGCGCGTAGCGCTGCAACAACAACTTGAAAGGAGCCGCATCGGATTTGGTGGAAGGGTTATGCAAAGGCACACGGCTTGAGCAGGGATGCTTTGTAAGTTCAAGGAAGTTTGCAAAGCCTGCTTAATTACGTCCCAAGGAACATAAGTCCAAGATGATGCGTTAGCTTTACAAAGCTGGGCAAAAGCAAGGCAACAAATCGCCTTTAAATATACGTGAGGAATTCATGAGGGCCAAGGTCAGAGTGTGTGCCGGGCTAGAGAGAGAAGCATGAAAAGCTATATTGAGGGGCTGAATGAGGAGATCCGCAAGCTTGTGAGGCACAAACCCAGGACAAAGATCGTGGCTTAATCCAAGGCTATGTTTGCGGTGGGCCTGACCTCGTAATAGCTGGGCGTAAGGCAGATTTTGCAGGATAAAGGCAAGGCCACAGAAGTTATAGCCCTGTGGCAACCAAATCTGTGTGTCCAAATTTAGAACCCCATATGGTGGGGAACCAGGGAAACAAAGCAGAGAAGAAGGTGTGTCCTCAAGGACAAGCAGGAGGGGTCAAACTACTCCAAAGCAAGGCGACCCTTGCGTGTGCAATGCCCAAGGAAAAAGAGGCAAGGTGAATGCATAGGTTAATCAGGTTTTAAAAGGCTTCAGCCAAAGTTATAGGATGTTAGAAATCACCACATGAGTGCAAATGAAATGAGTTGGGAGATTGGGACGCCTTCGGTCCACGACGACGCTAAGAGGCCCGCCACTACATCTGTGGTGAGGCCACACATCTTTGCCGCAATAGATATTGCAGAGCAAGCAGAGAGCCAGTGATGTAATTTCCCATCGAAGGCTACAAGTCCTTCATAGTCTTGATAGACTCAGAAGCGCACGGCAACTTTGCATCCCCGTAATGGTCTGCCAGCTGCCAGTTGAAGGCGCTTAAAGCCGTGCCGCCATATTAATCTGCTGGTCTTGTGCGCGCGGTGCGCAAGGCGCATCTACGCAAGAGAGAATTAACTTCACATCTACTCTGCGGATTAATATCCGTATGGGGCGTATACGGGGTATTGCAAGTACGACTTGATCATAAGAATGGAGTACCTTGGCCAAAGAAGCATATCGACCGGGAAAGCGAAAGTGACTCTTCCCACCACTCTGCAAGATCATTGAGATACTGTGGCGAAGTTGTTCCTCTATCATGCAGCAGGCGTCTTCTAAAACGGCCGCTCTGCGCATCAAGAGCGAAAGCAGGTGGCATACATCTTCAAGCTTGAGATTAGCGAGCCCTCGACCTAAGAAAGCAAAGAAGATAAGGTGCTCGTGCCAGTTGTCAAGCAAGCAGCTGTTGACACGGAATTTCATGATCTCTTTCCGCATGAGATCATGTTCTCCTCTCCATACGGGAGTTGGAGTGCTAGATTGCACTCGAGCTGTAGAACAGCCAACGAGCAAGGCTCCATATAGGAATGACAACTAGGAATTGCCTGAGCTAAAGAAGCAGCTTTTGCAGGAGTCGCTTGGACCTAGGTTTTATTAGACCTAGTACTTTGCATTTGGGTTTCCATTCTCGGTTACAAGAAGGATTATAGCCTAAGGATGTGCATAGACTATAGGCGCCGCAGTCAAGCACACCATTAAGAACAACAAATATGCGCCCAAGATCGCACGACGGATGGATCACCTTCAAGGCAAAGATCTTCTCCAAAATCGAATTTAAGGTCAGTATCATCGTGATCAGATAAAGGAAGAAGATATCTATAAGATCCTTTCAGAACGCCGGGTGGTAAGGTATGGGCATTATGAGTTCACTAATGCCTTCGCTTATCAAATGCCTCCCCGCGAACGGCCTATGAGGCTCATGAACGATATCTTCAGGGAGTTCCCTGACACCTTTGTGATTAATTGTTTTCTTTGATGACATTTTGGTGTATAGCGTATCCCTTGAAGAGCACGCATAACACTTGGAGAAGAGTGCTAGAGAAGGAAGAGGCACCGCCAGGACGCGCTAAGTTATCGGGCGCTACTTCGCAATGGGTGAGAAGGTGGAATACTTGGTCATGTGATCTCAAGTAGTATCCTCAACGGACCCCGCAAGATAGAAGCAGTTGATTCAAGGGTCGGCTACCAAGAATGCATGAAGTCGAAGTTTCTACTTCTAGCAGTGGTACTACAGAAGTTCAGAAAGAACTTTGTATTGAAGATAGCAGCCCCGCTAACAAATGTGACTTGACGCATGGAGAAAGTGAAAGATTGGGCGCACATTGGTACAAGAAAGCCTAAGCATGGTGGTTTGAATTGTTGAAGGAAGCTTTAAATAACAGCCCCTACCCTAACCTCACGGACCCGGGAAAAGATAAGCTTGTAGCAATGACAGCGAAAGTAAGATAGCTACAAAAGGTTTATGCAAGAAGGAGCGGTGGTAGCGATGATTCCGGTGAAGATGAACGACGCCAGACGCTACTACCCCACGACGCATCGTGAATTGCTCGCAGCTTGTCGTGTGGCATTAAGAATATGGAGGCACCACTTTGGGGACAGTTCGGATACACTCACCGTAGCCCATAATATGTATTCACGCTAACCACACCTCAACCTGGTGCGCAGAGAAGGTGGATGGAATTCCTTGAAGAGTACGCACTTTGATATAGTCTGCGCCGTGAAGCTCAATGTAGCGGATGCGCTTTCAAGGCATCCTCGACAACCAGAGTATCAGAATGCACTTCAATATATCCGATTGGTAAGAGGATTGAAGAGTCCTTGCCAACGGATGTGGATTTCTAGGAAGTATGGGCAAGCCTTCTAAGGAAGCTAGGAATGTATAAAGAGTGGAGGCCAAGCATTGCGTAAGAAGGAAGGCAACCTGTTATACCATAAGAATGCTACAGCGTGACTAACCACGTGTATGAAGTTGATCCTCCACTAGACATCACAAGACAAATGTTTCAATAGTCATTGGGCGCGGATCTATGAAAACATATTCGGCATACAAAAGGCAGCACTCTACTATTGGACACAGAATGAAGAAGCAAAATAGCTCGTTACATCAAGGAATGTCAAATTATGCCGTACAGACGAAGGCGAATGTGCCTTCACCTGTGGCATTAGGAGCCATTAGCTGTGCCAAACGCTAAGTGGGAGAGGTAATCTCAAGTATGACTTCATCATGACTCAAGGACAAAGAAGAGGGGCGATGCCTGGATGGTGGTCGCATGTTGTCTAAGATGGCACATTTTGTATTTGCAGACCATGTGATAAAATTTTATGGATACAAAAGAAAGCTCTTCACCAAAGAGATCTTTCTGTGCTTCATGGCATGCCAAGGAGATCATCTCTACAGGATCCGTCTATGAGCCGCTTTTGGCAAGACCTTTACATAATCCAGACGGCTATCCATGAGCACTCCGGCAGATATCATCCTCGTGACGGGATGGCCGTGACGGAGCGGACCAACAGGATTTTAGAGGACATGCTACCAACTATGTCCTGAATAAGCAGCATGTGGGAAGAATTTATTCACTTGGTGGGAGTTTGCATGCCACAGCACCAAGCAAGAATCATCCTGCAAATGTCGCCAAGATCAATTACGCTATCGCCTAACTCCGTGCATACTTGGCAATAACCCTCGTCAAAGTGGGAAGTTTCGCAGCCAGATGTTGGCCGCATATGCAAAGAAAAGCTCGTGGAAGAAGTTCGAGGTTATCTCGCCAGCAAAAGAAGAAGTCGCCGTAAGAGTATCACACAAGCATCAGTCAGTAAGAGTTCAAAGTTGAGATGATGTTTGGCTCAAGATCAAGGTGAAGGTGCTGTCAGATCGCAATTGCAAGCAGCTTGCTCCAAGGTGGGCCGGACCTTTCTGCAATAGTAACAAGAGAGTAGGTAATCAACTCTACAAGCTTAGATTTGCCAAAGACACCTAAAGATTCATAAGGTCTTCCAATGCGGAGCTTGAAGAAGCATACTCCAAATCCGCACGGTCTTGATTCTGCCAACAACGCTGTTGAAAATGACGGAGGAGCAGCCGAGATAGTTCCAATTGATTCTTGATAAAGCTTTCAAGAAAACGAGGAGAGATCGAATTCCAGATTTTGGTCAAGTGAAACATTCCTACCGGGAAGACGCCGACGCGGGTACTTAAGAAAGATTTAGTAAAGCAAGATCCACAGCTTTTATGGAGCAAATGGGACGGCAAGGTCATCTCCGCCAAGAAATCGCCTCGCATGTCGCATTTGTGTAGGTTAATTCTGTGTAGTAAGATATCCACGCATGCAACCTATGCTTAGTATGGGTCGCATGCTTGTTACCGATGATGGGACCACTACGTGACTTAGGGCGGGTGTAATGTCAATGTAGGTATGACCGAAGCTTCCGCTTTGGGAGAGAGTGGAAGGTAGATTAGAAAGTCTACTTCTGTCCTACTAAGTAGACGCACTTCGAGAGAAAGGAGGTCATTGAGGAATGCATTGATAGGAAAAGCACCTTTAGCCCCATATATGCTTTGATAGGAGGAATCTCGGCTAACCCACGCTGATATCCTCCCACGTACCGCAACCATAGGGAGGTGGTGGCATGAGCGTGATATAGGCATGTATTGCCCGCGCCATAATGGAAGATTCACCCTCTTCCACTGAGATTAGCCATGCATCCATGCAGATAGGTGGGTTGGTCACCATATAACCAAAAAGTATTTTAATAATTAATGGTACTAACGTGAGTGTCACCCTATGCCGCAAGAGAGCCCCTGTGAGGGCAAGGAGGCTCAAGTTATTTAAGACTTGCAAATAATAAATTTTGTTGGAATGTGTTGCAAGGGAATGAAGAGTACTCCTGACGTTAATTCTAAATTTTGATGAACCTAATTGTAATGTTAAGTGAATCTTGGAGTAACTGTTAGTACGTTGTGAATTGATAAGTTATGGTATAATACAACAATGCGATAATGTCATAAAAAATATTACCTTAAGGTAATTTTTAATAAAATGTGTAGGAATTATAGTAGCTAATGTATGTATCAAGTTGCTGCGTGTCGCTGATCCCAAGGTGGGGAGACTTACCATGTCGCTTACGCGATCATTTCACAGTGGGGGAGAATGTGATTTCCAAAGACAAAGATACGCCCCAGGACGTGATACCGTGATCGTTTTTCGCCACGCTGCATTAATTTACCCACCGGGACGTGTACGCTTAGCGCAGCTGTGTGAGTAGCCCTAGGGGGCAATCTCTGCTTAGTCATGTGTGTGTAATCCATAATGTGCAAGTACATTTTCCAATGTACACATTAATGTAAGCACACATTCGCAAGTGACACTTCATGCCAAGTGGGCCACAATCTGTGCAGTAAATTAATGCACATTTTCCAATGTACACATTAATGTGGGCACACATTTACAGGTATACATTTGGCCACCTAGCTTGAAGGCAAGTGTTCCATGTCCCAATTATCCCATGCCAAAAAGGGATAATTGGAAACCCTAGCCAACTCCTCGTCTATATAGGGTAGGGAAACCCTAACTAGCCCAATTTCATTTTTAGGGTTTCAGATCTCATGGCCGGGCCAATGCTAAAAAAAAAAAAAAACCGTGATCCTGCACTGACTAGGAGAGTTGCATCCTTAGTTTCTCTAGGATTCAGCGCTTCAAAGCAGGATGGTCGAAGCCTGTGTCAGGGGAGCCCCTGCGCATCGTATTTGGCTGAATTAGGATCAGCTCAAACCCTATTTACCACATGGAATCAAAGAGGGTTTAGCCTATTAGAATGGCCATCCAGATCTCTAGATATGATTCTAACCAAAGAACCTAACTCTAAGTGTTGTAGGTTAGATCTTGTTCTTTTAGTTCTTCCGTAGATGTATAAGTGAATGATGTATCTCTATGAACTCCTTTGTATTGGGAAGGGGGTAGAGACCTAAAGCTTGGTAGTTGATGCCTTAGAGTAGCCTCAGCATTAATCAGATCTCTACCAGGCGCAAGAGCTACACCGATGTGGGTGAAGGGGCCAGACCAATAAAAGGAGGTTCATGTCCTCCACTCATGAACGGTTCCTCCGTGTGTAAGGGGCCTAATGAAACCATTGTGGCTAGGGTCCAATGGCTTGCTACCGCAGGCGGGGCAAGGCATGGGCTCGGCTAACCGTGGGTGGTGTCTACCAAAGGTTCGGGCCGACACGCAAAGTGGGCCCTCTAGCCACCTTTGAGTCAAAGATGTGTATCTCTCGGGAGGGAGTGATCCCACCGCCCCATCGAACTGAAGATGAGTCAGAGTAGCCTCTTTGGCTATGCATCCCATGGCCATATAAATAGTCCCGACACTTTCTGCACTAATTCGCAAGTGTGCACAGAGGGGCGCAGGATGGAGGGATAACCTTAAGCCATATGCCTATATGCCAAATGCAAAATCCATTGCCATGAATTCGCCTCGCGAATGAACTCGAGACCTGCCGCTGGCCATCCCTTTGAGTCCGAGCTCTTGGGGTAGGATCTCCCTATGTGATGTGCCATCTTGTCTATGCAAGAGATGTGGGAGGACCATCCTTCCGTGAGATGGCTGCTACAGTAATGTTGATGTATGTGCTAACATGATGTGGCGTTTACGCCCGCAGCCTAGGTAGGCCCCCGAGGGAGATCTGGTGTACGACTCTTCCACTCTTCCCACCGGAACCCGCCGCGTTGCAGTACGCGTGGAGGGCCCCGATAGCATGGAGCTGGTATGGGGATGAACCTCGCTGGTGGCGGTGAGTGCACCGTGATAATCAGTAGGACGCCACATCCTACTATAGATATATTCATCATTACATATAATCAACTAGATATATCGTGTCCAGATAGGTGCTTTTATCCCTATAGTTATAAATAGGCCTAACTGATTAGGGGTGAGTTTTTTTTGGATTGCTTTTCATTTTAGAACTTGAATCAATCTTTCAGTAGGGTTGATCACTCTATCGCCAACATCTAATCATTTATCTGCTCTGATGGTTCTTTGATTCCATTATTTTAATCCATTTTTTTTGCCATATAGCTCACCTCTATTAAGGCCTCACCTCTTTTATTCCAATGTCCATGAACCTTGTTATTAATAATAGGTTGATATAAGCTTCTTACCAGCATTATTTTGTAGTCACGGCCTTTCAGTACCATTGTTTTTATCCAGTGTTTCCATTACTTTATCAACGAATTTGAGGAACAATAGGATCATTGTCTTCCCTCCAGATTATAACCCTAAACATGAAGTTGTAGATTCAACCTCTCCTCCTAGAAAAAATAAGTCCTTCAGAGTTGTAAATTCTACTAGAAAACCCACAAATGCTGGTAAGAATCTTGTTAGAGGTCCTATTAGGGGGTTCATGGACTATGGTAGATGTTGCCCATTGAATCTATCAAAAATGGTCTATTTTTCATAAGAAAAGCTGGTCTACAATATGACATTCCTCGAACTACTTTGAGGATCAAATGTATAGTAAATTGAAAGCTAAATTTGGATCCATTCCAAAGCACTAACAATTGAGGAGGAGAATTTTCTTCTTGATTGGACCCTCCAACTGGCTGAAGTGTGTCATGCATTCACACTTGATATTATGAAACAAAAGGTGGCTACCACAACCATCCATCTGGGAAGAAGTGGCGGAAATTTTTTAGAGGAAGAAATCCAGCATTCATTTAACTTCAAAGGATGAAGACAACGACTACCAAAATTTTTGAGAATTTTTATTAGTGAATCTTGATCCAACTAGAATATGGAACTGTGATGAAACTGGAATCCAGGTTAGAACTAGAATAAGGGTATAGCTTGGAAAGGACAAAATTGTGAATTGAACATGTACCAAAAAATAGGGAATGGATGACAGTTCCTGTTTGTATAAATGTTTTCAATTGATGTTTATAAGTTCAATTGTTCAAATTTTGTTTAGCTCAATTGCTTTGGAAGCCCAATTGTTTAAGATTTGTTGTTTAACTTATTATTTATTTGCAATTGGCAGGTGCTAAAATTCCAAATCTTTATTTCTTTAAAGTTAAAAGGATGAGAGATCAAAACCTGATAGTAGGTTGTGGAGTTGGTGCTGCCATGATTTTTAAAATAAAAGCATGAATTACAGAACAATTATTTGAAGCATGGTTAGATCATTTCAAAAGTACAGGGACTTTTTTAAAGGCAAAAGGATGAGGGATCAAAACCTGGTAGGAGGTTGTGAAGTTGGTGCTGCCATGCTTTTAAAATAAAAGCATGGATTACAGATAAGTTATGCGAAGTATGGTTAAGATCATTTTGAAAGTATTGTGTGGGGAGGGGTAAGTAGAGATCCCATTTATTTATGATGGTAATGATGAGAAATAGAGCTGCTGTGATTGTTCAATTGCTACTACATACCCTGCTACATAGTATTGGGTACCCATTAGATGTCTCATGTTTCAGTCCTTTCAAAACATTTTTAGCGAGGTCATTTCATGCATATCAGATACAGAGTGGAGCGATCTTACTACTATTATCTCAAATTCAATATCTAAAAGCCCTTTTCTCCCAAAGACGCTTTGTCAGTTTTCTCTCAAAACCGATCCGGGCTCAAATCTCGTGTCCAACCAGATCCTTTGCTTAATAGTATGTTGAACTTAATGTAAATGAGGATGAACATGCTTCGAGTGATGTTGCAAAGAATAGCAAAGAAAAGTAGATGGTGCCGGCGATGTTCGTGCCAGACCACAAGTATAATTGTATAGTTCTTTCAATACATATTATTTTTAGGTGATGGACTTGCTGCGCTTGCAAACTTAGTTGCTCATCTTTCCATTCCTCGTGTCTAAAAAAAAATCCAAAACCTAAGACATGATTCTTAGATTATCTAAAAGCTTGAAAGGTAGACTAAAAACAGTGCGAAGAGGCAATAAGAGTTAGACAGGAGCGAGCAATTCGATGAAAAGTAGAAATTGCTCAATGGAAGGAGGCAAAGAAGTAGGAAAAAAAAAGGGAAGAAAATAAAAATTTGAGAAAAGAAAAGGGGGTAGCAGCAGAGAGGACAGGTCAATCGTGAACAAAGGAAGATTTTGAAGCATGGGGAGGAAAGGATCAAGCCAGAATTTAAAGGTATTCCTGTTTTGACCCACTCTTTCATCCCTTCTAGATTGAATGATTTAGAGAACAGAGCCTTTGATTACCGTGAGATAAGGCACGCAGAAACTGCCTCACCTAAAGGATGAACTCATTAAAATGGATAAACAGTGGAGATCGGGGAATGTATTGGCTCGAAGCCTTTTTTAGAAGTTGAGTGTGTTACTACCAAGGCATAGTTATTCCGCTAGAAACAGGCACCATATACAAAAGCCACACCTAATTTTACTTTCTAAATGGAACCCAAATTGATCCTCAAAATCCTAACAACTTTTCCAATCTCGCCTCAAAGATCAAGATAAGGACTAACCAAGCGTAACGCACGCAGACCTATTCAAAAACTATTCGAGGGGGTTGACAATACATAGCCCGGTGAGATTAAATTGCAAGAGAGGGCCCCAAAGGTATGGGTACAAATTGACATTTTGAAACCCATTCCTAACTCCATTGAATACAAAGATTACTATGGAAATACTCAAGAATCTCCATTTGAACTGGTATGGCCTCGCCTCGCTAAGTGCAATATTCAGGCCTGTGTCACACGTGTGTGGGGAGGTGTGTGTATGCAAGGGCAATGGATGAAAAGCTTTCCCATACCCGATGACCAAAAGAAGGAAGTCCCAATTACCAAGGTGTAGCCGTGGGAACCTTAAACCTACAAGCAAAATGCCTCGGACTCTAGTCAAGAAGAAAAAATATCAAATCTGAGGCTAGGAGAAAGGCCAAAAACAAAAAGCAAAAGCCATCCAGCAGTAAAAGAAGAGGCCATAAAAATAATCATAAAGAAAGAAGGAGTGGAGGAAAAGCCCAAGATCTTAAAGCAATCAATTTAAAGTGCTTGTAAGCCCCTCCGCCGTGAAATCTAAATACCTATAAGTCCATGCAGGGCTAAAAAGATCCAGAACCACATATACTCATAACTCCACAAGGCTGTGGAATTGGGGAACAAATAGCCTCTTAAGAGACCTATAAGTCCTTCCGCCGGTGAAAATGGGGGCTAACCGTGCTAGGAAACTACAAGGCCGTGGAATCTCCGCTGGGCTTTGCCCAATGATAGACCTCTAAGTCCCGTGGATATGAAATGTTAGCCAAGGCAAAAAGAGAAAGAGGACCACACTCCTAGAAAGAAGTATTGTGGGAGAAGCATCCAACTGGCCGGGTAACCGACAACAAGGAACCCGAGCTGCTTGATGCTCCCCATGGATTCCATTGATACAAATAAATGAGGATATCTCCATTCCTAGAGCCAAACAGGGAGGGAGAGAGGTTCTCACCAAATTCCTAATGGAGGTGGGATTACGAGGTGGAGGGACACTGAGATAGGAAATGTTGACATAGAAGGCACACCGACTTGGGGCTTGTGATGGAAACTCCAAAGAGAACTGTGGCCTGTGACTCAAATCACGCACTACCAGTCAATCAGAATGACCAACAAATCAAAGGAGAGACTTTCTTCACTCCCTTTAACTAAAAGTCGTAGAGGAAATAAAGTTACATTTCACTGACAATGTTCCCTACTTTAAATCCGAGGGTCAAGAGAGGGATAAGGTATCCGCCTAAATCTTTGCTATGAAGTTTCATCACATGGAATTTAAGGGGATCAAGGGTCCCCAAAGAGAAAGAGAGCCCCTATAGCTATCAAGGAATTGAAACTCCACATAATCCCGGCCAGAACATAGACTTCTAGTGTTTGAATCCCATTAACCCGCGCTTGATAAATCCAAATAGTGACTCGCTTGGGCCCCAAACATAAAGACCAAAGGAATATGCAATTATTTGGTCGTGATAATAAGTGAACAAAAATTTGTCCACCCTTCCGAGATGGATAAGTGATAAGGAGGAAGATAAATTGATCGAATCATGAACATTTATGCTTCAACCGAGCCATCCGAGAGGGAATCTCAATGGATGCAAATGCATCGCTGGATCTCGCCAAATGTACCCACATTAAAATTCTCCTCTGGCTGAGATTTTAACAAGACTCCAAATATGCTGGGACCAAAAGTCGGGGAAAAAGCTTAATATGAATAAAAAAGGAAAAAAGTAGCTTGGGAGTTACTATATCTCGATTTTTGCTATATTCCCCTTCTTCTTCTAATGTATATTCCCCGAGTAATAAGAGGAAAGGAGCAGATAGAACATATTATTTGCTCCGGGACAGATTTTACATCCGTATCAGAGATTTATTCTTGGGACAATGTAGTCATCTCCCAATGATATCTCAATATCACTTTGATCACTTCCCCCAAATCTTGAGCAGAGAAATTGGAAATGGCCAACAAGGGGTAGTAACATTCTTCTTCAAATTCAAATAATCAATTGTTGAAAATGAAAAGTTTTGTGGAGGCTTTTAAGACCTTTATATATAAGACCTAAGATCTTGAAGTAGTGGAATCAATGAAAGCTTTTTTAGAAAGGCCGAAAAGAAATGAAGGTAATGATTAAAACAATGGGGAAAAAACTGGGTCCAGAAAAAGAAAAGGAAAAAAAACATGAAGTCTATAGGCGCATGAAGGATATCAAGTTTGCTTTTCCAAGATAAAACAATGCCGTAAGAAATGGGAGTTTGAATCTGGAAAACAAGGTGAAGGTGAATTGAGGAGGAAGAAGCCAAACCCTCACATTAAAAAAGCAAAGCAAATTCATAAATGCCATGATAGGAGTTCCAAAATTCCTCATTTTTTCAAGAAAAGAATAGGGTATGCAATAATGCACGGCATCATTATTAAGGTCAAGACACTAAGGAACCGCTGCGGATACTCAAAAGGACATTAAAGAGTATTTCCACAGTTATATACAAAACTTTTGATGAACAAACACAAATGAGGAAGATCTCCTGGGCCCCTTCAAGAATATCCCCAAACGCTGGAAGCAGAGACGGGCTGGATTAGGAACTTTTAATTCCTCCCACAGTAGTGCTGAGATATGGGAGACCTCAAACGGCGGCTCATGGTAAAAGCCCCGCCTGGCGGGTTTCCTCCCGAAGTTCTTTTCTAGAATTTTGGGAAATGATGAAGAGGACCTTATAATTTCTTTTCAGGGGGTATGGAGAGCTTAGTAAACTTAATCCTCATGATAAAATAGCCGGGCTACATTGTACTCATCCCAAAGGTTGATAACCCTATGAGCTTGGGTGAATGGGTATCAATCTCCTCACTAATACTACCTACAAAGTTCTAGAAATAAGATTTTAGCCAATAGGGTCAAATGACACTTCGTGAGATTATCGCCTCTTGTCAATCAGCTTTTCTACATGGTAGGAGCATCCTCGATAATTACTTGGGAGCAAGAAGGTTAAGACCGAACAAAGCATTCGTCAAGATTGTATGCCCTTAAACCTGATTTTAAGAGGGCTTATGATACTCATTAGCTGGAGTTTCCTACAAAAAGCTCTACATCACTTGGGGTTCTGCAGAATCAATCTTTCACAAGATAATGAGCTTCAACAACTCCCTCATTTTATCATTAATGGCACCCCTACTAAATGTAGCCTCCATCAGAAAAGGGTTAGATGTATGCCCTCTCGCCCATATCTTTCCTAGTGGTGGCTGAAATAGTGACCAGTTGGCATTGCAACTTCAAAACCAAGGGGTTGATTAGCCTTGGCACTACCCAAAGACATGGGGAGTTTGTCATCATGCAAGTATGTCGGTTTATTACCTTTGTTCTTTAAAAAAGGATGACAAATGTTTTTGAAGAATTTTTTGGAGGCAATGGACAGCTTGGATGGCCTCGTGGGTCCTGGCTAAATAAAGTAAAGAGGTAACTATCCCCGACTCCTGTGATTCGAGCATGCTTGATATCAAGATTATAGGTAAATCAACAAATACCAAATTCTCGGGGATTCCCTTGCCTCTTGAATACTCACTCACATACATACCGGGAGCCTATTGTTTCCAGAATTAAAAAAGAAACTTCAAGCATATCCATTCACTATCCCTCATTGGAGAGTGGAGATCACAATGCGCAGCAGCAAGTACCCATGTTTTCTTCTCCTCTCGCTTATTGTAATGAGCAAGGCATCTTACACCTTATTGAGGTCACGCATCGTGAAATTTATTTGGCAAGGGCACACAAGGTGGTTTATCCGACCCGGCCGCTTCTCCAGAAAGAGGGTGGCCCTAATGAAAGACCTATTCATTCAAGCTCAGCTCTAGTAATTAGTTGGAAGCAAAGCTCTGAAGCTAATCGCCCCCCGACTCCAAATTTTCCTGTGTAACTCCCCCTCACCACTCCCAAATATAGTGAGGAGAATGATTGAGGCATGGAATCAAGCCTATAAGCCTTAATCTCCTGTATCCTAGATGCAAGATGCAAGGATATAAAACCTCTTCCGATCCTGGCCCAAAAGAGTGTGTGGCCGTCTGCTTTCAACATCCCCCAAAATACATGCAGCAATGGTTCCAAGGCCGAATCCAGACTGGGACTGAGATCCGAGGAGGAAAAAACATATTCACCCGGAGAGATTGAATTGAAATAAAGGTTCTCACCGGATAAGGAAATATACCTGGCTGCACTATGGATAAGATAAGTATCCAAAGCAGGAATTATCCTCCAACTCCAAATATATGGTGCCTTAAGAATAAAGAATGCTATGTTGTTAAGTGCGATATATATGTCGCTTCTTATAGAAATGTAAGCCTTCCAAAGCATGCAAAGGTGGAATTGTGAAGAGGAGGCTCGCCAAAAATTGTGCAAAGGGTTGGAAAAATTAGTGGGCTCCAAAGGTCACTTTGTTTAGATGGCTTCAGACTGCACTAAAGCCTTCTACAAATGCCAAAGGTTTCGTGTATGACAACAACATCTCTAATTTGTGTCCTCTAGGGTTGTGGGTGGCATGGTGGAGGATTCTAACCATAAAAAGTCGTAAATGCCCAATCATTGAGGAGGTCCGGATATGGACTTGCTAAAATTGGAATATGGGAGTTCCGCAATATATTCCAATTTCTCAATCTGGCTCCAGGCTTATCAACACTCAGAGAACACTTACCCGTTGATATCCGAAGCATGTAAATTCTCCGCGGGCTATAGAGGGTAAGAGACCCAGCAGTAAACCGGATTTCAAGGCTAACTCACAACCATCCAAAAGACAGGATAGGTTCCGTGACGCATAAAAATTCAAATTCCCTCGAATGAGTAAAGTAAAAAAATACGTATTTTTAATAAAATAATGATTAACGATTTAAAACCTCACTAAAATTTCTCACTTAATGCCAAAGTTTTTGTGAAAGCAAAGATTGCTGAAAGTTTCGCATACAAAACAAGAAATCATGAATAAAACCCCCAAACCAGCTTCCTGCATAAAAAGCCATACTAGCATGATCTATCTACCTCCCTTGGCCAATCCCTTGGCAGACTTATCCAAACCCATACATGGACTAGGCTAATCCAAGATGGTACTCCATATCCATGGTCCACAGATACTTATCAAGACATACAAAACTAGCCTAATCTAAGTCTTGAATATCAAAAATGACTTTGAAACCTGGGCAAAAGACCAAAATACTAACAAATTCTAATAAAGACCTTGGCATTTTTTATTATAACCGTATTCGTTTACACAGTCAATACATGTTTTAAACGATTTCTTCAAGTAGTACATCATTAGCCCATGTCCATGCAGGCTTATCATTCCAAAGAGATCAACCTAAACTTATGCAAGTGTTTAACTGCTCACACACATCTCAAGTTTTTACCTCCTCAATCAATGCTTTGTATATGGATAATCCAAAAAGGATCTCACCAATATGTAGATCTCCCTATAAGAGAGTAGATTGTCTTATAATCATATCTTCTGTCACCACCTCAAAATAATACTTCTAAGAGATGAAGTCTTGCTACTCGAGAAGTGTTCTGATATGTGGGCTTTGTCCGTAAAAAGTCGGTTTATATCGATCCATAGCTACCATCATGCTAAAAGTCACAGCTGCTTGCTATGCATCGCAAGGTTTCCAGCCATCCCCATCATAGTGCTCCCTCGAGTACAGTTTACAAGAAGGCCTCCTTGTTTACCGTCAAGAGAAGAAAGGATGCCACAATGGTGATAACTACATCCATTATCACCTATAAAATAGACATGTCCTTTTTAATATATATATAAAATTTCAAAAGTCTTTGAGTTCCAAAAAGCTGGTCTCTAAGGCTTAGGGCCGCTCTCGGATACCGGGGTTTTTTTAAACCGTGATTTTCTTTTCTTTTTTCACAGACAATTCTTTCAGATCGCTGTGACGCTTAAAATACTCTCGCACGCAGCATTGCAGAAAAGTTTCGCTGCGGCTTGATTTTTTGGCGACGCTTACATCGTTTTCGCCAGACGCCGAAAAAAAAATTCCTCGCACACTGACGCTATTTTCAAAAGATAATAAAAATCTTCCGACGCTAGAATTTTTTGGTCAGATTTTTACGCTTTTATAATGGCAAATATGCGCCGTGATCATACAATTCATAATGATTCCGGGTGATAAAATCGCATAAACAGATGAACCTATCCTCGATCCAGATAATCACATCAGCCAAGGCTCTTAGAGGAGCCAAACAAGTGGGACCAGTAGGCAGATTTTGAATAATTTCCTTTGTTTTGATATCACTAATAGATTCCATGGTATTTTACACAAGAGCACAGAGGAGGTCAAGAAATTAGGGGCCCCAACTACCACACAATGAGCAATAATGTGAAGATGATGAACAATATATTTCCGTGATGGGAGCCGGAGGACCACTCTTATCCCACTCAAAATTGAAAATGATCCATCCCATGGCCTCAAAAAGATGCCGAATAATCAAGGAGAGGTGTGGAGGACATAATGGCCAAAAGCCTTTTCCAATCCCCTTCATAAATGGCAGAAGGAGAGAGAGGCACGAAAGTACTCATGCTCATGGACTACAATGGTATCTTTTTATAATTGAAGAATCCAGGATGAGCTAAGCTCAACATATATGTAAGTGTGATCTCAAGTAATTGGGGATCTTACCACGCTGTGATGTTGTTGAAGCTAATCGCTGATAGGCATACTTCCCCTCAATTTCCTCGCCTGTCGTGTTTGCCGATTTTGCTCCATCGGGCTAACTGTATTTTCTTTATCAAGTATTAGACTTATACCTTTTGTTTTGCCTTCTGCTTTTTAGCCTTATTTTTCCTCCCTTATGGATAATCATCCATATGGGAAGACACCTTTTGTACTAGTTGTATATCCATCATCGGAGGTATCCGGTTATGATGTATCCCATATGTAATATGAATACAAACCCACCTCTAACAAAAAAAAAAAAAAAAAAAAAAAAGTTGCCTTAGAGAACGTGGAAGTTGCTACAGTTAGATCTAAGAGATTGAGAAGAAAAAATCAAAAGAATGTTGGAGTCAATGGCACAAAATTTGAATGATGGTCCTCTTCGTATTATAGGTGAATTTTTGGAAAAAAATAAGAAGGAATAAGAAATATAAAAATAAGAATGAACAAGAAATAAGTATTAGATAATCCCTTAAGATTCTTTGGATTCTTGTTGTTATCATTAAGGCAGATGTACATCACCATGGTATGAGTTTACTGCCACCATTTAGAAATATTAGAATCACTATTTTGGTCAATGCACATCATCAAGTTGTGTTTACATCATCACCATGTTACGATTAATGTTTCACCATGTTTATATGCCATGATCAATTCTTCACCATTAAGGTTCCTTGCCTCACATGAACTGAATGCACCAATTGCAGCCAATCTATCACCATTAGGGGGTCTTGACCCCTTGCACAAGGCCCCCAACAATTAACAATTATCAGTTTTTCATAGCAATTTTTACAAGAAACCACTATAATAAAATAATATTACTTTGTGGGTTAATATGTTGATTAACCATGAATAGTTACATATTGTGGTTCTTACTTACGTTTTCTTGTTTTAGTTTGTTGCCACAGTTCAATATCATGGTTATTTATGGATGGTTATTTATGGTAGTTAGGTTGTATGATTTAATACAATGTTCTTAATAGTGCTTTATTGCTATGTTTTAAGTCGGTGGTCCAATTAGTGATGTAGGACAGAAAGTAGTAACAATTTTTTCTTTTAAATGCTTAAGCAACTTTACATTTTTTTTTTGTGAGTCCATGTTGTCAATGGAGAAAATGGGTCAATGTTTGCATAAGCTAAATGTTAATTGTTTGTTCATTAAAATGATGGTGGCTTGAATCTTTAACTATTTGATATAGTCAAAACCATTGGTGTCTTAGATAATCAAGTCCTATTGGGCTACTAAACATAAGTAGTAGGAACCACTATGAATTAAAAGACATAAATCGTCAGAAATTTTACAACACTTGGTTATAAATTTTCCATCAAAATCTTAATGCTTTTGTTCAATAAATGGTATTGATTTATCACAAATTAGAAAACATTTATGGAGCACCCCATTATTATTTTACTATAAAAAGACTTGGAAATCTCTATACAATACCTTAGAGCAATTTGATGTTTTTGACAATAAAATAGCATATATGTGCTCATAAAGTACTAATGATGATTGCTACAACCATTGAGAGGCTTAAGAAATTGTAAATGACTTGCACAAAATCAACTTATATGAAGGCGCCCTGGGATTTGAACCGTGGTGATTTCCATTCATATATAAGGGCCTATGGTTTTGGCCACACTGAGAGCCCGATTTTTGTTCGCAAACAAAAAGAGCACAAAGATTGAAACAAAGAATTGAACGATATAAAATCAATACCAGCTCAATATTTCTAGAACTTGTTTTTTCCGGCATACTAAAAAGCCGCTTCTAAACGAAAATATAATTTCCCAATGCATTATTACAATGCTAACTAAGAGAGTAGCATGAAATTACAAAATTGGTATAAACGCCAACGATTCAGACTTTGTGCTTCTACATCCTCTTAAAATTCACTTTTAATGCTATTTTGTACTCTTCAGCATCCAAGTAAAAATATGATTAAAGGGACACTTCTAACGCGGCAAGACTTTCACCCGGAACCCCTCTTCTCAATTAAATGCAAGACATATAAGTCTACCAATATGCAGAAATATTTTTGGTTAATCATATCAATTGTTGTTTCCAATCTTCAAGTTTCCGCACATTTCGTAACCACTTAGACATCTGGAATTATACTTTGCATCTTAAAAAATGAACGCTTCAAAGCTTGTCTCTCAATTGGCCTTTTTGTGGATCTTATGATCTCCTTAAAAAGACTATATTAACAATTATTTAGGCCGCAGAAAAACTTTAATTTTACTATATACTTATGCATGCAAATAAAGTACCTTTAGAAAATTGTTTCGACGCCCCATAGTCACCGCAGGAGAAGCTCAAATGTCATCACCGTAAATTAGAAAGAAACAATCGTGATCATTCTTTCCCACATTATCTACAAGGATGGTTGGATACCTTCAAGCGGCAGAGTACTTTATAATGCAAAGATGTCCATGAGTTGATCCCGTATATGAATCAAGGACCCAAATATCAGCCGCTTCTGTACTGAAAAATGATCATGATGTTATGCTAGGCACTCTGCGTCTAAAATAGACATTGTAGATTAGCATATGGTATACAAAGAAACCCAAATTACAAAAATCATGAAATAAAAAGAGAAAGAAAAGGCCGACACTTAACGCCTATATCATAGTCAAGCACCTTTAGATGCCATCCTAAACAAGGTAAAATGCTGTTTGGGACCGGTAGAGGGGTAAATGAAGAGGTAAGGACCACAAAAGCTATCCCTACAAGCTTCTTCGCCTATCAAGTGCTGGCCAAACAAAAACAAACAAAACAAAAAAACAAACAAAACAAACAACAAAACAAAACAAACAACAACAAATAAACAAAAGTTAAAACACCAAAATGCCCAGCTTATCAGATCACTACATAAAACTAATAATCAATATTTCATAAACAAACTAAGAAATGTCCTGATATTTCTGAGAGAAAATGTCCACCGTGAATATCCCGCTTATATATGTACCCAAGTGACATAGTCCTGAAGACGACAAGGCCACAAGATCAAATGTAGAGCTTATCATTCCCGGGACATCCTTCCTGGCAAATTTAATTGACAAAACAGAATAAAGCATGCAAAGCTCGGATAACCCTTAACCAAAGGAAAAAAAAATATGAGGAAAGCAAAGAGTGTTCTGGGCCCCGGGTATACCTCAAATAGTATGCATCCTAAGGAGCCATCTCCATCCAAGCGCAAAATGTACCCATCACAAGGCTCACAAATTTTTAGGTTTTATTATTAGGTTTTCTCTCTCACATGGTAATTTTGAACATTTTTTAAGATCTAGGATTTCTATTGAATGTATTAATTTTGAAACATTTTTAAAAATCTAGGATTCAATGATTGAATGTGTATCTATCCAATTTTGGATTGAATGTAAAGTACACTCCCATTATAATGGGAAAATTTTAGTAAACCTGGAATTTTTTATTATGGGGGTTGTATAGACTTTATGCGGTTGTATACACGGTACAAAGACCGTGATCATAGACCTTTATGCAGGGTTGTATACACGCGGTACAAAGACCAGATCATAGACCTTGCGTGGCTTAGGATGCAGCAAGACCTGCATCATATACATACATGTAATATTTAGAGAACATAATAACACGTGCTTATCATATAGCAACTTCCAAACACACAGAGACCAAGTATGAACTATGTATGTCCCTAGTAACCTTCCCCAAAGTTTCTAACCCCTTCCCTTCCCCTTCCCTTCAATAAGCAACTCCATGCATCCGATTAGAATCAAGAGCTCACGATATCCTGCAACTCGATTCTTCCCACCATATGGGGTAAATTTAATAATAGAAAAGTAATTCCACAGATGATACTCACACGGAAGAAGAGCTGACCCAACCTACAAAACTGTGCTATACTCAAGTATAAGACACCCTAATAAGGCCAAGACTGGCCCCCTTTAGAAATTTCTACATGAATGAACTTTGATATGTATGCATCTAGAGAGGTGCTAAATATCCAAAGACGTAAGAAGAGGCCTCAATTGTCAGATTATCCGTCTGTGAGATATGAGGGGGTTCAAGAATTCCCCTCATTGCAAGTCTCCTATAACATCTTATGGATTACCTCCATCAAAGGCCTGCGACCACAATCAAATCAGCCCAATGGTCACTATCCATTCTAGGGCCGTGACAATGCCTGCATGCTTTCTGCGTGCCTTCCGAGAGCCTGCAGGAGGATTGGGTCCAACCATTTGCAAAGCAAGCAAGGATCACCACTTTGAGCAAGGAACATGGAGCAGAGCAAGTAGCAAGTCTAAGAGCAAGCAAATAAGATCAAGTGCAGCAAGGAGCACGGAATGAAGTAAAGCAAGGAACAAGGATCAAGATCAAGTAGCAAAGATGTACGCCAACAAGGAAGATCAAGTAGCAAGAAGATCAAGGAAACAAGGAAGATCAAGGAGCAAGTAGCTAGTAGCAAGGAACAAGATCAAGTATAGCAAGATCAAGAGCAAGGAAGTTAAGATCATGAAAGCAAGGAGCACGAAGTGCAAGGAACAAGGATCAAGATCAAGTAGCAAGAAGTAAAATGAACAAGGAAGATCAGGTGGTAAGAAGATCAAGGAAGAAGGAAGATCAAGTAACAAATAGAAGATCAAGGAACAAGGAAGATGAAGGAGTAAGAAGCAAGGATCAAGACTGGCAGTAAGGTGTGAAAAGTGAGAAGGAAAGTAAGGTAGTAAGAATTTATAGCTAATAATCCACAATGTTGAAGTATAATACCACACAAGTTGAAGTATAATACCACAATACCGACGTGATAATAATAATAATGCTCCACGTGATAATAATTACCAATGCTTCTAAGTATTATACCAATAATTCTACAACGACTATAAAAAGTACCCATCTCGTGGTAGAAGTCATTCATCCTCCCATGGCTTATAATATGAAGATCGGTTTGAGACCATTCTTCTTTGCTCCATGAGCCAAGCAATGATTGTTCTGCGCATACATAAAGGTGTTGTCGATCCCTACTTGCAATCCATCCAAAGTCAGATGGTCCCGAAAGTGTCATTGCCCCGGGCCTTTACTCTCGGTTGTGATCCATCTTCTTTGGCCTCGAGCTGCGCTCTATGAGCTGAAAGCCATCACTTAGCAGGGATTGAAGATGAGTGAATATCGACTTATAATGCCATCAATAATATGTGCATCTAAATATATGTGTATGCCATCAATAATGTGTGCATCATGTAATGATGTGTATTAAACACCTATTATAAAAAGATGTAAGGATGTTAGTATAAGCATAATGAAAGCTAATTGATGTATCGACAATCAGATAATTGTCCAAAAATGCCTAAGTATTAGAGCAAAAGAAATTATACATGCTACGATTATCAAGAACATGATCCTAGATTGAGAGCTTTAGCTAATGCTATGTCCCCCACATGTCAACAATGTATTTTGAATCAATAACAATCTTGCCTTTGCTATTTGCATCCCATGCATAATGTATGGCATCTTAACTCTCATACCTTGATGGATCTGATGGATTGGTCGCCAACGCTTAGTTACAACAACTCAGATAGTCACGCACTAACATGCATCCAATTCATGATACATAAATGTGACCATAATTGGTAGACTCGATCTAGGATGGCATCTTCTTCCGTAAAGCCCAACCACGCTGGAGTTTCATCGCTCCAGGTCGGACTAAAACGAATATACCTTCGTAACATGTGCATGAGGATCGAATCCCATCCATAGTAACACCGACTTCATCCATACCCACAATAATGAGGGCAAATGTCTTACAAGCATAAATGCACATCGAATCTCCTGGAGTAAATGCAAATTTGTAGAGGTTCTTGCCTTGTATGCAAACTAAAAGTTAATATTTTGAGGTCATTCCCGAGATACATCTTCCAAACACAAAAGAATCTCGCTCCAAGAATCCATAGTTGTTTTGTACCGTCAGTAAATATTAATTACATTCGATTTTGGCAGTATGAATTCCATAATGCTATGTACTTGTCGAGCGCCGGGTCTCATGTGCCAGGAGATCTTTCAATGTCTTCCTTTGAGGGATATTTAGGCACCCCCGTTGGTAACGCTATTCACCATTTTCATCATCCTTCCACATTCTTATTCCTTCGAATCCAATTTTATGGGTTGGCCGCAGATCTTATATATTGCATAATGGGCCATTTCCATCCATTTTAAATCGGAATAGCAATGGGCCTGTGATGGCCTGTTAGACGTTGGCCTTTACTGATATACTTTTGACAAAGCCTTCCTAACTGGAACTTCATCCACAAAATATGGAACAGGAGACTTTGCATTGCACTTGCTAAACAAGCAAAGCAACTCGTGCAAAGCATAGGAGCATCCGGCGAACTCATTAACGCCAAAAGTTTCAAACAATGCATCAATATCGGCCATGAGTATGCCCAACCATCATGAAGTTTTCAACCCTAATCCTATCTAATACCTTAAGCCATGTCAAATAAGAGAGGTAGGAGAATACATATCTATTTATTTTGACCATGCATTATCCAACCTGTAGCAAGTAGAGAGATTTAGAGGAAGAGGATTGAAGCCTCTAAGTTGGCAATAGAAGATGAAGGCATCTTCGTGGTCTCAAGGCCATGGCCGCAGTGGTCGAAAGTATCTTAGGGCTTGCATCAATTTGCAATCCTCAGAATTCTCGCCTACCACGTGCATCACCACACTTGTCTTCTTCCTAACTCAAGATAGTGTAGGATCCTAGAAAGATCCAACATGAAAGTTTGAGTCATCCTTCCAAAGATCATCAAGAGAGAAAATGGCTATAAGTCTGCCCACCATGACCACATGTGTCAATGCTCCCCGCTAAGTCGCTTTACGACTTCCTCTCCAAAATGTGACTTTGGCGAGATGGTGACTTCTTGTGTGAGTGTTTTGACTGATCCATCTTATCATGTATTATGCAAAGGTGACTTTCCAAGTAACGAAAGGATAATGCACGCCAATGCCAATATTGACTCCTTACAGGAACGCTTGTTCCAACATATGTGCCTCGCTGAATTGAAAGGCTGCGCTTCCCTTGTATCTTTTGGTTCTTTCCAATTTCCTCGCTTGATGACTGCTACACATATGTTACACTTGGAGAAAGTCATTTTGCTATGGCCGACGGCCTCGAAACTCTTTTCTTCCAAATATTAAAAGAGGGCAAGGTTACACTTTTCCCCGGCTAATTTTCCACCAATTTACACCCACTTCCTATGTATGCTCTTTCTTATTAAGAATGGAAGGAAGTCATGTAACATTCTCCCTTATATCATCCTTTCCTTTTTGTTTTCTATGTGAAATGCTCTCCGATTCTCACTAATGAAGGTAATTGCCATTAATTCTCTCGAAGCTAGTGTCACGATCTAGGCTTCTTAGAGCCCTCAGATACTATGCTCCACCCGCTTTCCACCTAACTCAGCTAACCTCTTCCAACTATAAAATATAGACTGAAAGTAACTCCTAAAGCTAATGCCATGCTTTAATTGACAAGACTCCACCTAGAGAGACGTTTCGCCCGACCGCTCTGTATAGTTAAGTATCTAAATACATCAAAAACAAGCGTAATCCTGCACCGCTTGATTGAGAATAAAATTTTTCTTAAGGGGTATATACTTGCTCTCGCTCATGGACATACATTCATGGTAAGGTATCGTTGATTTTAGAGCACTCTCTTGATTGACTTGGAAGACATCCTCTCCTTGCTATCCCCTTTGGTTCTCTAATTCCTCACATATGTGTATATTTCCTTTTCCTTCTTTGAATTGCTTCTCACATCACCAAGCACTCAACTTCTAAGCTATCCCCAAGGCTCGAGAGCAACAGCTTTGTAAATGTTGTGAAACTGGCTCTACCATCATGAAGGCAAAAACATCATGGGTCTCCCAGTTATTAGATCTGTTAGCTATAGGCCTCAAAGAAAGTACGGATACGACCTGATATTTTACTTCCCTGATCTATTATGCCAATGCATCAAAGCCCGACCTTGATACACCTAAGAACATCGCCTATAGCATCCTCGAGGATCACTAAAGACTATATTCGGCCCGGCCATTTAGATCCAATGCAGAGGGAAGAATGTAGTATGGCAAACCTAGTAGATCCGCCCAGAGAGAAAGACCTGCCTCATCTTCGTGCTTAAAACAACCTGAGACCAAGATCGGGTACTCTAGATTCTCATGACCTCCAACTTTCCTCTACTATCTCATCTTCATTTGTTGCCGTGGTTGCTTGGTCTACCTTTGCCAAAGGAGCAAGTGAAACTGAAGGTCCTGGGCTATCATGATGGTGTGTGGACTACTAGATGGATCCTTCTCAAGAGGGCAAATTGAGGGATCTCGGCGACGTGATCTTCACTTGAGGGGCACCTATCGTTTTACATCCCTCTAGGCCAATCGGGAATGAATGTGCCTACCGCTTCACCAATGTTATCTCGGCCTCCGCAGGGGACCGAAGGCCTACAACATGGGATCACTGAGTCCATGACCTCAATAGCTACATTTGAAGGATCTATTTCTCCCATGAAGAGAGTGGTTCTATTCAAAATATGTCCCCTCGAAAGCAAATAATAAATCAGTCATTCCTTCCGACGTAATAGGTTGTATAGGGAAATTGAACCTGCTTCTAATCAAGCAAGGCTTACACTTTTTTAGAACATATGAAATAGACGGAAAAAATAAGCACAACAGTTTAAAATGGCTTCATTTAGTAGAAAAAGAATAGTTCTTTAATTTAAATTGAGGGAGGCCATTTGGTCGAATTGTGAACACTTGTTTATGTATGTTTCATTTGATCCAAATTCACACCTATGGCATATTATGGTGTGAATTTGGAACAAATGGCTTTACGTGGTATCAATTTCTGATCCAAATTCACCATTTTCACCAAAATGGCCATGGCTCCATTTGGCTCCAAATTTACATTTCAACCGTAACTAACCGAATGGCGCTTATGGCTCTATTAAGACCAACACACGATTTTAAGGTGTATTTGAAATAGAATACCGGCTTCATTTGATCCAAGTGGGTCACATGGGCGACGGCTTAGCTCCATCACAGGTTCTTACATCTAGGTGCCTATGTTATGCATCTGTTCTATTGTCAGATATGTGTCAATAAGAGCAGTATGCATAAATACATGGGCACCCCATGCCAAATTTGCAATTGAAACCAAGGTTCTTAGTGTCCTAGCGCGATTAATGTCGCAAAGATTTGAACACGCTTTATTACGGCAAGAATTGCATTCATACCGTAAACAATGGACTTACTTCTGATAGATAGATCCATAGTGGTATGTCCCGGAGCAGATGGAACAGGAAAACTGCCGCATCCCCAGCAGAGCATATTCGCTAAGAATGCGCCAAGAAGAGTTCGGCCAAGAAGAAAGCCAAGAAGGATTCGGCCAAGAAGAAAGCTACCAAGAAGGATCTCGGCCAAGAAGAATGCGCCAGAAGAAAGCGCCAAGAATCACTCCTCGGGATTTCTATGAGCCGCCAGCGAAGCGCCCGGCCGGCGCGGCAAGTAAATGGCATCTAACAGCGGATTCAAAGCGCCTCGGGCGTAATGAAAACGCTCTGCCGTGGCATGGTCGCATTAAGGGAGCACCGCATAAAGAGGGAGCTTTTAAAATGCAAAGTACAATTTTTAAAAGCTGACGCATTCAACGGACAGTGGCTGTACCAAATTTCAATTTACGCGGAATTTTTGACTTTTATGTTACCCGCGCTCTGCTGAACAATTTCAATTTATGTTCACAAATTTGGGTGGGCCAAGTAGGGCGGGAAATATTCAATTTCAAAATTCAAATTCAGCGACATATTGGACCTAATACGGTATGGGCGTCGCATATGCCTCGACTGCCACTGCATACGGGTCAAGTGGGCGGGTCAAGGCATGTATACTGGATCGGGCCACCCGCATGGGCGGCATGTATGGCTGGATCGCATGGGCGCCGATGCCACACACGGGCCCAGTTCGCGTAGGTATAAAGCAGGAGAAGCACGCCTAAAGTTTGTTATATAAAGTAATTGTTTTTCCGTTTCATTTGCTTTTTTCGCTGATTCCAAATAAGCGCCACTTAGCTGGCCAGCTTAGTCAAGCAAAGACTTAGTTTTTCTGCAAATACTTAAAGCAACCTCCTTCAGTCCTTTTGTTTTAGTGTTACGCCATTTCTACGCCAGCTTCAACGCCTCAACACATCTAGCTACACACCGCTTTGACCAAATTCAAGGCCAATGGAATCGCATACCCGCTGGAGCTCCTCGTATCGTGGAGACAGCTGCTACGCACCTCAAGCGGGACAGTATATCATCTACTTGCATTGTTTTGTTTAAGCTAAATCAAGGCCATTATCGCCATTTGGGGATGTCCGTAGCCACTTTAGGGTCTTTTAGTTGACAAATGTATGCCATGGCGCCATTTGGATGCCTCATTTAATTTTAGGAGTATTAGCTTACTTCTTTAGGATGCCTCGTTGCTTACTCTAGGAGTCTATTATTACTAAATGTTTTCATGGCCATTTGATGTCTATTAGCTTACATTAGGACTTGTTATAAATGGCCATGGCCATTTAACCATCATTCATTTAAATTGGGATTATGTCTATTCCAAAATCAAGGCCAGATAAGCTTACTAAGCATTACTTTTTAGGCCTCAGAAACATGTTTTTTTGGAGGTGTTCATTTTATGCCCTCGTGCACGTATATATTGTGTTGAATTTGCAAAACATTGTAAAATATGATGAAATTTAAGGACATTATCACCTTAACGTGGACCTTACATGAACAACTAAAAAGTGCACATACATTTTCACATATACTCTGACGACTCATGAAATCCGGTGGGAGTAGAATAATGAACTATATTTCAATATTCCAAGATTAGTAATGGTACCCAGCTTTGGCCGGGCATAAATTAGGAACCTTTACCCTTTTCTTTTTTATTCTCCTTTTTCTAACCCCAGTTTCTCCCTCCCTATTCTCCCCTTTCCCCTTTCCCCTCTCTTTTTTCTTTCTTCTTCTATCGTTTTTCCCTTGCTTTTTATCTTTTCCCCTTCCCATTTCTCTTTTTCCACTACTCTCTTTCCTTTCCTTTCTCCCTTCCTCTTCCCTTTTCCTTTTCTCTTTCTCTTCCCCTGCTGCTTCTCATGCATTTTTTCGCTCTCTTTTTGCTTACCTTTTCATGTGCCCTCTTTCTTCCTTTCCCACCCTCTTCCCTCCTCTCCTCTCTTTGATCACGTGTCTCTTTTCCCCATCTTTCCCATTTCTCTCCTCTTTTCCTCATGCTCTTTTTGCTTTTCCCCTTCTCCTCTTTCCGCCTCCCTTCTAATTTCAACTTTCCATTCCCTTTTCATATACTTTCCCCACCCCTTTTGCTTTGCAATGTTCCCTTTTTCCTCTTCTTTCTCTTCCTTCCTTTACATTTTCCCCTTTCCCTGCCTCCCTCTCCTTTCGCCATATGCCTCTTTCCATTCCCTTTTTCAACCTTTTTATGTACCCCTTTTCCTTCTCTTTCCCCATCTTCTTCCCCTTTTTCCCCTTTCCACTTTCTCCTTTCTTTTGTTTCTTTTTTCTTTTCCCCCTTTCCCATACTCTTTTTCCCTTTTCTTTTCTTCTGTATTTCCTCACCCTTTCCCTCTTCCCTTTTCTCGGCCCTTTCTCCTTCCTCTCTTTCTTGTATTCCCTTGCTCCTTACCTCTTTGTCTATTCTAATTTCCCCACTTTTTCCCCTCATTTCCATCCTTTCCTCTTCCTTTTTCTCATGCTCTTTGCTTTCTCTTTTTCTCTTTCTTCACCCCTTTCTTCTTTTCCCCTTTTTTCACGCCCCTTTCATTTTTCTTTCTCGCTCCCTTTTCCTGCAAGTTCCCTTTTTTCCCTTTCCCTCTCTTTTCCCCTCTCTTTTACTTTTCTTTTCCCATAGACTTTGCAACCCTTTTTCTTATTTTCCCCTTGTATCTTTTTTCTCATTTTCTCACCTTTTTATTTCTTAATTCCTTCTCATAAGTAATTTTTTCCGCTCTCTTCTATTCTATTCCTTTTTCTATTTTCTTTTATCTTTCCATTTTCCTCTTTTCTCCTTCTTCCTCTTTTTCCTCTTACCTTCCTCTTTATTCCTTTCCCTTTTCCCCTTTTCCCTTTTCTCCCTTTTCCCTTTTCCTTTTCCCTTTCATCGCTTTTTCCTTTTCCTTCTCCTTCCTTTTCCCCCTTTTCCCTTTCCTTTCTTACTGTTTCCTTTTCCCTTCCCCTTCCTCTTTCCCCTTTTCCTCTTTTCCTTTCCCCTTTCAATGCTTTTTCCTTTTCCTTTCCCTTTTCCCCTTTTCCCTTCTTCCCCTTCTATCGCTTTTCCTCTTTTCCTTCCCCTTCTTTTCCCCTTTTCCCTTTTCCCTTTCCTCCCTTTCTACTCATTTTTCCTTTTCCCTTCCCCTTCCGCTTCTTTTCCTCTTTTCTCTTCCCCTTTTCTATCGCTTTTTTCCTTTTCCCTGGCCCCTCTTTTTCCCCTTTTCCCTTTCCGCTTTTCCGCTTTTCCGCTTTCTCCCTTCCGCTTTCCCTTTTCCCCTTTTCTATCTTTTTTTTTCCTTTTTCCTTCCCCTTTTCCCTTTTCCCTTTTCCCCTTTCATAGTTTTCCTTTTCCCTTTCTACTCATTTTTTCCTTTTCCTTTCCCTTTTCGCTGCTTCCTTTTCCCCTTTTTCCCTTTCTATCGTTTTTTCCTTTTCTCCTTCCCTTCCCTTCCCTTCCCCTTTCTCCTCCCTTTCTCCCCCTTTCCTCTCTCCTCTTTCCTTTTCCCTTTTCCTTTCCCTCTATATTGAAGCCATAGTCAAGATTTATAGCCTTAGCCACACACATCAGTCTCCAACCATTAATAATCAAATCCTCGAATCATCCGATTTAGGGTGCGGCCCATTACACAACATTATAATATAAGACTATAATGGTACTCCAAATTGCCGTATAAATTAGAACCTTTAATTTCTTTTTATTCTCCTTTTTTTCTAACCCCGCTTCTCCTCCCTTTACTTCCCTTTCCCCTTCTCTTTTTTTCTTTCTTTTTCTTATCAGCTTTTTTCCCTTGCTTTTATCTTTCCCCGCTTTCTTCCCATTTCCACTACTCTCTTTCCTTCCTTTCCCTTCCTTCCTTTTCCTTTTCTCTCTTTCTTCCCGCTTTCTCATGTATTTTTTCGCTTCTTTGTTTACCTTTTCTATGTGTGCTCCTCTTTCCTTTCTCCCACTTCTCTCTTGACTACGTAAGGCTCCTTTCCTCATCTTCCCATTTCTCTCCTCTTTTTCCTCTATGCTCTTTTTGCTTTCCTTCTCCTTTTTCCGCTCTTTCTATTTCAACTTTCCATTTCTATACTTTCCCACCCTTTTGCTTTGGTAATGTTTCCTTTTTTTCCTTTCCTTTCTTCCCCTTCCTCTTTTTACATTTTCCCCTCTTCTTCCGCTCTCCTTTCGCTTTTCTATATGCCTCTTTCATTCCCTTTTCTTAACCTTTTTTATGTACCCTCCTTTTTCCCTTCTTTTCTTTCCCATCTTCTTCCCTCTTTTCCACTTTCTCTCCTTTCTTATTTCTCTTTTTTCTTTTCCTCTTTCCCATACCTCTTTCCTTTTCTTCTATATTTCAATCTCTTTCCTCTCTTCCCCTTTTTTCTCTCTCGTAGTCTTTCTCTCCTTCCTCTTTCTACCCCTGCCCTACCCTTTGTATTCATTCTAATTCCCCCAATCTTTTCTCATTTTTCCATCCTTTCCCTCTTCCTCATGCTCTTTTTGCTTTCCTCTTTTTCTCTTTCTTCACCCTTCTTTCTTTCTTTCCCCTTTTTCACGTTTCCTTTCATTTTTCTTTTTTTTCGCTCTTTTCCCAAGTTCTTTTTCCTTTTCTTTTCCCTCTCTCTCTTTTCCTTCTTTTACTTTTCTTTTCCCCATAGACTTTGCAACCTTTTTCTATTTTCCCTTTACCTTTTTTCTATTTTCCATTTCTTACCTTCTCAAGGTGCTCTTTTTCCGCTCCTTTCTATCTTCTATTCCTTTTTCTATTTTCTTTTATCTTTCCATTTTCCTCTTTTCTCCTCTTCTTCTTTTTCCTCTTACCTTTCCTTTTTTATTCCTTTCCTTTCCCCTTTCCTCCCCTTCTCCCTTTTCCCCTTTCTATCAAGCCTTTTCCCCTTCTCCTCTTTTCCTCCCCTTTTCCTCATCGCTTCTTCCTCTTCCCTCTTCCTTTTCCCTTTTTCCCCTTTTCCTCCCTTTCCTTTCTATATCGCTTTTTCCTTTTCCTCTTTTCCCCTCTTTCCCTTTTTCCCCTTTTTCCTTTTCCCCTTTTCTATCAGCCTTTTCCCCTTTCCCTCTCTTTTCCTTTTCCCTTTTCTCCCTTTTCCCCTTCTACTACTTTTTTCCTTTTCCCTTCCCTTTTCCCTTTTCTCTTTTCTCTCTTTTCCTTTTTCCCCTTCTATCGTTTCTTTTCCCCTGGCCCCTTTTGCCTTTCCCCTTTCCGCTTTTCCGCTTCCGCTTTTCCCTTTTCCGCTTCCCTTTTTCTCCTTTCTATCTTTTTTTTTCTTTTCCTTTTCCCTTCCCCTTTCCTTTTCCCCTTTTCCCCCTTTCTATAGTTTTCTCCTTTTCCTTTCACCATTTTTCCTTTTCCCTTCCCCCTTCGCTTCTTTTCCTCTTTTCCTCTCTTCTATCGTTTTTCTCCTCTTTTCCCTTCCCCTTCCCCTTCCCCTTCCCTCTTCTCTCTTTCCTTTCCCTTTTCTCTCCTTTCTCCTTTCCTTTTTTCCTTTCCCTTTCTATATTGAAGCCATAGTCAAGATGAAATTTTAGTTGAAGACACGACACATCATCTCCCACCATTGGTCGGACCAAATCCTCGAATCATCCATTTAGGGTGCGGTCCATTACACAACATTATAATATAAGATATTTGTTACTTCAAATATACGGGTATAGTTTCAACACTGAAATAGCAGGGCCGCTGATCTCGCAAGCTATATTCAAATTGGCCTTTTGATCCACCCAATACCATGATCTACGCTAAGACTAAAAACAAACCCTCATGGTGGCCGGCCAATAGTATGATGCGACTATGTTTATATGATATTAGTGCTTTTTATTTTTCTTCATTTTCATAAGGGCTTTGTCAATTGTGGTGAGAGTATATAATAAAGGCATTCCAATCATATCATGTTTACTACACGCTTAATAGCCACAATAGATGAGCCCGCTCACATTATCCTTTTAATTATGTAGAGTTTCTAGATGATAGAACTGGGCCCTAGATGATGGTGAACCACCAATAATTAACGCTAAGGTTTGCAAACATTTCTTATAGAACTAACCGGATAATTAAGTTCATAGCAAGACACATGTGGAAGCCGATGCCTTTGTTCAATAGATTCATTGGTATATGGTGGATTTGATAAATGGGGTAGATTTGGAGAAACGGAGTCAATTTTGCATCGTCGCGGTTGCTCCCAAACCAAACTTACCAATGCATTACCAACCATGATTGTACCCATTATTACCGCTACTCATCTTATAAATCACATCGTGATTGAATCCTCATAGACATGGTGTGATCATTTTATGTTAGATAGGTATAGCAAGTGCCAAAATACATGTAGGTATATCTACGTAAAAGTTATCCAATATAAAAAGTCACTGCTGCTGGAAACATGAGGTTCATCAAGGCATGCATTGTCATGCGTATAGGCTAGAGTCTTCAATCGGCTAAATACCTACAATGCCACATCTCGTTGGCAAAATATACAACACTCACGTCTTGATTGCTAAAATGAGATTAGCACCTCCCAATTCATGCAGAGGACATGTTGCTCAGAGGTGCACAAAAGTGTTTGATAGGCTACTTACATATGCATACTGCTACTGCCAGATGGTGTCTTGCAACGCTGATAATAAATTACATATTTATTATAACTTTAAAATGTATGCAAAACACATCAAGGCTTGAAGTTGCACCCCACAAAATATCCTCACGGAAATATCAGTAGAGATAGCAGCTTCAAACAATCGATGCTGCTTTATCCAAGAAGCTTCCCAACAGGGCCAGCCCCAACATTAATGACATACCAAATAATTTTTGGGGGTTTACACCGCCTCTTCCCAAATGCGTCCTCCTAGATTCCAATGGACTGATAATGATGATGGGTCTCCTAGCAACCCTCGGCGTCCACATTTGCAAAAGTTTAAACCGGCTTCTAGAGACTAAGTGGTAGCCGAAAGAAATCATCTAAACACGCTACTTCTAATGCATTATTTAGAACTCTCTAAATGTATAAAATAGATGATATAAATAATTGTTACATTTTTCTACCTTTCCTAAAGCTATTTAATTTCCAAAAAGTTTCCACAATACATCCTACTACTCAGAAAAGGAGCGTGATAGCAACTTGGCCTACCTGCATAACACCTAGGCAGCTCAGAGGTTCAAAGAAATTGCATGCCTTACAAATGAATTCATATAGGCCCTCGATAGGCCTCCTAGCTTAGCTTTTCATTCATACGGAAAACTTAAAGCACAATAACACCGTATAGATCGCCTCGGTTATCATTTTGTTGTCTTTGTTCCAATCACGTGGATACATCACCTAAGCAGCCGATCAAGGTAAATTACCCCTTAGGAAAATTGTAGATGTGCACCAAAGAAGCAAAGGAAGGCATCACTATACCAGACCACCATCCTCAGACGCCTAACGTAACTCCGGCCGCCTTAACCAACAAGTTTTGGATCAAAGATAAATGCTGTGACCGCCATAAACTTTGCATCATAAACATACAAAACAACAACTCTCTGGACTGCAATTTTACCTTATTCTTTTGTCGTTGCTAGTCTCTTTTTATGCCTAATCGCAAGAAATAGCCACAAGTAGTATGCGCGGTAAATAAGCTTGGTAAAAGAGAATACAAATGTCCGTCTTACTCCATCAGAGTCACCATTGAAATGACATTTTAGTTGCATATTTTATTAAGGAAAATAGGAAATATACTCATCATTAGGTTCTAGATCTAATGCCTTTGTAAGACTTATGGCGACCGCTGCATCCGTGATCATTTAGTGCTAAAAATGCCCGCAAGATCACATGAACACTAAGGTCATAACCATGCATCAAGAAAACTAAAATCATCTTCATCTAAACAAATGCCATGGCATTTGATAGTGTTTATACCTGGCCTTGACGAAATAGTGTTTTCGGCTGTGAAAATTGCATGCCTTTTTTCTGGGTTCATGCGTTTCAAAGCTGCAAATCCGCCATATCTCAGACCTAAAACGGCAAAAGAAAGAAAAAAAACAAACAAAAAGGGGCTGCCATACCCATCCTTTGGGCGATTTGGCACTTGCTTTGGTGCCAGATTCTATGCCAGAAGATGCCGCAGCTTCAATTGGCCTATTATTTGGATCAAGATCTGTGTCAATCCTTGGCAGCGTATACATCCCAAGCCCTAAAAGACAACCAATTTCTTAAGAGGTTTCCACTCCGATGCTTCAAATTGCAGGTAAGTAACAGCTCCGAAAAGGATATGCAACAACAACCAGATCGCCTTCGCCGTTTCCCTGCTTTCCATAGCCGATATTAGGGATTGCCGGAGCTCAGAACAGGTAAGAGCGAATTCGTATAGGCTATAGAGCTTTTTCCTTTGCCGGAATGAGAGATTAGAGCGGGACAACGGATCCTTGTAGCTGCTCCTGCCCTGCCGTGAAGAAAAACCTAAAGAAAGGTGAGTTGGAAGAGAGGGGCAAGATTATGCCACGTGGCATCGAATAATCTGAGCCGCCCAAATTAGGGCGTGGTCCATTACACAACATTATAATATAAGATTATATATAGCATAGCAACTACTCTACAAATTGCTTAAAAAGGGACAAAATTTTGGCAAATAAAGCTTGAACATGTTAAGTAATACTCATACAAATTACTTAAAAAGGACAAAAATTATAAAAAGCAAGACACCCAAATCGCGCTTGGCGCTATTTAAAAGTGAAGTCCAAGTTGTTGAACTCCGAAATTAAAGCTTGGATTTCAAAAGTAGATCTTAAACATTTATACAGAACAATAATAATACTCTTCGAACTTGCTTAAAGAAAGACAAAAATTTATAAGAATTATATCGGAGGACTAATCCAAATTGCCCCAGGCGCGATTTGAAGTTAAAAGTCAAGTCTTCTGTGACCAAAAACTTATGATTCCTAGCTTTGAGCTCCCACTGAAATCTGAAGTTGGTCAGCAAAAAGTCATGCATGTTTTGGCCCTTATGTAGCAAGATGAAATATTTTTTGAATGATCAAGACTATCTGTGACAAATTTGTGCATTCTTCACCTGACAAAGACCATTTTGCATTTGCCTGAAGCTTCAGAATCTCCTAGCTACTAGGAAGATCTCTTTCCTACGAACAGCAGGTACTAACAAATGATTCAATTCCAAACATTTTTACCTCAATCAAGGAGTATAGATTCGGATTGATGGCTACAAATCGACTTTGTGCAGATGTGCAGTGAGTTGATTCTGTGCAACCAAGAAGAATCGTGATCAGGTTCCAAAATTGGGGCCAAGCTTTGATTTTGAATCCTTACCCTAGAAGAGAGCCAGGCTGATTCATTTAAGGGCAAACTCTGCAGAAAACCTACAAACTGGTAAATGCATGATGTAGTTCAGAAACCCATGCAAAGAACATAGCTTTTGCTGTAGTTTAACAACCCATGTAGAGAACATAGCCGAAAGAAACTGGAAGAAGAAGAAGAAGCCGAAAGCTGGAAGAAGAAGAAGCCGAAAGAAGCCGGCCGGACCTGCAGAGAAGAAGAAGTAGCCGAAAGAAGCCGGCCGGAAGAAGCAGCCGACCAGACCTACAGAGAAAAATAATAGGAGAAGAAGGGTGTTGAAAAAAATAAAAAGGGAAGAAGGGCGTAGAAGTTGCACTGCGTTGAAAATAAATAAATGAGGGAAAGCGGAGGAAAAGAGGAAAGCGGAAAAAAAAAAAGCGGAAAGAAAAAAGCGGAGGAGGAGAGACGAACGAAAAAATAGGCGGGATAAAAAGGGGGGAATGACGGACGGGACAAAAAGCGGGGGAAAGGACGAATGGGCCAGAAATAGAAAAAATTTAAAATTCCCAATATTAAGACATATTCTTAATTTAAATGAATGATGGTTATTTGATGTCTATTAGCCTACCATAGGGCCTTGTTGTTGCAAATGGCGTCATGGCGCCATTTGATGTCTATTAGCTTACCATAGGGCCTTGTTGTTGGCAAATGGCGCCATGGCGCCATTTGATGTCTATTAGCTTTCCATAGGGTCTTGTTGTTGGCAAATGGCGCCATGGCGCTATTCGATATATATTAGCACACATTTGGGCCTTGTTGTTGGCAAATGGCGCCATGGCGCCATTTGTATCTGCGTCCAGCATAAACACTAATGGAGTCATTCGCATATGTATTGCTCCTACGAATCACAGATGCCTCTACTTCCAACCATCTTCCGCGAATATTGTGAAGGGGAGGGGCTCGGACTGGGTGGAGGCCTCTGCGAACAAACGCAAGGGAATGCATATGAACTGCTTCCATGTGCTTATGCGTTTGGACTTCGAATGCAAATGGCGCCATTCCATTTGCCTACCACAACCGATTGTGCACTTTTGCTTGTTAAAACCATTTCTTGATGTCTCTTTGTTTTGCGATGCTCCTTTGTTGCGGCCTATGTTACGTCCGGAAACACAATTTCAATCCGACCCGGACTATCATGCGATAGGCAGTGTACCGGTGCATGGAAGTACGCGGTGAGCCCCTCTCGCTTCTGGCTACCGAAAGTAGGCGGCAGAAGAGAGCTCTGTCTCCTTATAAAGGAGACAGCCCCAGAATCAGCCGGAATTTACCAGCCAGGTATGATCTTGGTCCATATGAAGATGGTTGCCAAGAGCGGTCGCGAAGATTGGATCCGGGTGGTCTGTGAGAATACAATGCAGCAGAGAATAATTGTCTACTATGTGGGCTGGAAGTTTTATGATCCTACTGTAATGTCTGCTAGCATTGCAAATGTAGGCTGGTTCGGCGAAGAAGCAAGGTCAAAGCGGCCGCCATCGTTGCTTGACTTTGAAGAAGCTGACATCATCACATCAAAGGCCCACAAGAAATCTTGAGGGGCTTTATGATTATTCGCAATCGTATGAACGAGTCGAAAAACTCGCCTTCATTTGTTGTCAAGGTATTAGCCCCCGCCATTGTGGACACGGCCTGGTTAAAAACAGTTAGCAAGAAGAAGACTAGACAAACTAAGGAGATATACAGTAGAAATAAAAAGACTCCTCATCTTCTATCGAGGATGTTGGCCAGAAACCGAAAGCAAGGAAAGGCAAGAAAGCAAAGCGGAAAGTTAAGAGAAAGGATCATAAAGATCCTGAGAAGGAAAAGAAGGAAAAGAAGGAAGAGAAGGAAAAGGAAGAGAAGGAAAAGGGAGAGAAGGAAAAGAAGGAAAAGAAAAAGGAAAGGAAAGATAAGGACAGGGATGGCATGGCAAAAGGAAGGAAGGAAAGGCGAGACAGAAAAGGAGGGAAAAGGAAGTGGAGACAGAGGAAATGGAAGGGAAAAAGAAGAAGAAGAAGCACAGGCTGGGGACCTTTAAGAAGGAAAGGACACCTAAAAAGCAAAGAAGGCGGACTCAGCTCTAGTCCTGCTTGGAAGTCCAAGAAGTGGTGGTGAATCTCCAAGCCCATTGCATAGCCGGGATCCCGGCGAGACACACCGGCAAAAGGGTCACGCCATTCGAAGCCGGGCGTTAGCTTACCTTAAGAATTTTCCAAGACTTGCTAGAGGTGCCCGCAAATCTTAAGGTGGAAAGGTCAAGAGGAAAAGGCGGCAGAGAATACACTACAAAAAAATTTACGATCACCGCAGATCCTGTTTCCTCCGGTGTCACATTTATAAAAAGATAGGCGTGTTCAAACTATATCAAGGGCCAGCAAATCGACATCTAGACCAAGGAATATGGAGCACGCCAAAACGTTGGTGGAGTTCTTTGGAGAGACCCACATCCGGTGTTCACTCCTCGTGATGTGATTCCATTCAATCCCCTCACAAACAAACCCGGTCCCTTGGAAAACCGGGAGGATGACCTCATGGGGATGCACTATTATATAGTGAATGGCAATCATTCAATTATGGCTGCCAACTTGTATGTAGAAGACTTCGACAAACAAAGTCCCAAGAGCCAATGTCAAAGATTTATCTTCAACGGAATTGCCGAGTCTTATCCGCGCGGTCAAGCGAACAAGAATGCACTGCGGCTTCGGTTGTGAAGTCAATGATATCCTTTGTGAAGACTATTTTCAAAGAGCCCTTCATTGATAACATAACCCACCTGCGGCAGCAATATGCTCTATGCGGGAAGCCTGATCCATCGGGACGTGGGCAGATACGCTCTGAACCATACAAGATACATACTGTTGTAATTGTTGGCAAGATTAGCAAATGGCGCCGCGGCGCCATTTAGTGAGAAAATGGCACGGTGGCGCCATTTGCTTATTAAATGGCGCCGCGGCGCCATTTCTTCACTAAATGGCGCCGCGCACATTAAATGTCATTCAAGGCTAACTTCTTGTTGTTTCCAGCGTTATCTAGCTTTGGCTGAAGTTACCATACGTGGTAAGCATCCAAAAGATTTCAACCAGTGGGTCTTCATGCCAGAGGATATTTTTCAGTTATTCATGTCCCTATGGAACTTGTGGAAATCTTGCAAGCTACAAGATAACAAGGGACAAGTTATTACTTGTAACCGGGCAAAAGATCATGACTACCGGTCGGACCCTACGAGGTGCATGAGGGGTCTCACTACTTAAGACCGGGTAGGGTTTTGTTCGAGGAAGTCTTTGGATGGGAAGACCGTCAAGGTCACCAGTGATTACACAGGTAAGCAATTCTTCAAGGCAAGGGCAAAGACACTACGATCTATATCGTTCTTGAAGAAGGAGATTTTTGAATATGTGAAGGATAATTTTTCGAGGAAGTTCAAATCCTTCGATCTCGATGATCGGGCAAAGGAGCCGAGAGGATACCGACTGGTTTCCATGGCCACCTTGCATAGTAAGTGGGTTGAAGTTGGAGTGACCAAGGAAGGAGTTTTCGATAACGCGTGCCTTTGCCTTGGCAAGATTTATACAATCTTTGTCTTTTGAGGCGAGGATCTTGAAGACTTCCATTTGGCGGTTGAACTACAGAGGGCGGCGGGGGCAAGTTAGATGCACTCGCACCAAGTATCCTTGATTGTCCCGGACACTAGAGGCATAATTCCAATGTGGGACAAAACCACACTATCTAATTTCTTTAATACATTTTGTAAAGAACACCACAACCGATTCTTTACGGATAGTGGTCTTTGCAAGGCGAGCATAACTTTTTGATTTCATCGTGTTGGATGATGCGGATTCCAGATCGAGTTTTTATTGGCATGTATGAGGGCGAATACAAGAATCCGCTGCCCGGGGAGTTGGAGGAGGTCCATGCACTAGTGTATGCCATACAAAGATTCGAAGCCGCTGCGGGGTCCTCCCCATCAATGCAATTGACCTCGATTCCCCTTTAACGATCATCCTCAAGAAGCGCCACCGGTCCTATGCCTAATGAAGAAGGCGAAGCGGGGAGACCGAGGCTATGGCGGAAGCTTCTGCAATAGCGGTCGAATGCGGTGGCAAGGCTTGCGGGGGACATAATCATGAGAAACCCGGGGGGCGCCACATGCTCCTACCTCGTGCGAGAAAAAATGGTACCGCCTGGGAAGGGGGTGTTTGATTACTTCTCTCGTGGTTCTTTTGGCCGGGCTTCATTCTTTGAATAAGAGATTTTTGCATTGTGTTGAAAGTGACCCGGTTAAGCGGGGAGTGCCTAGGGGGATTCTTGATAGGCTTGACGCCTCCGAATCCTACCATTGCGGCCAGGTTCTGTGACGGAGAGAGACCAGTTTCTTTGTAGTTGAAGAAGTCGTAGATCCACCAAATCGAGAGATGCACGAAGCTCCACCCGATGTGGACTATGATGTGATCGGGAACACACAATTGATCCGGACATTCTTCGATCCCAATTTCCACTGCCACAGCGTTCGAGAGCTTTCAGGGAGATCCTATGGGTCCTTCTTCTAGCCATGGCCCTGATCCTGATGTGGAACCTGATCTTGATGTGGAACCTGATCCTGATGCTATGCACAAACTACATTTTGCTTTTATTACTATATATAGATTGTACAATAATACATTTGTAAACAGACTCTCTCTTCCGAGTCCTTGCCTGTTGTGGCAAATTTTTTGATATGCAAATCTATGAATTTGGAAATTTTAACTAATTTTGTGATGTTATATTTCTCTAGCTTCATTATATGCACTGTTAGTATTTTTAATGGCGCCAATAAATGGCACTTTAGATGCATATATTTTCTAAATGGCGCCATAATTGCTCAAAAAATTGGCATAAAATGAACTAAAAAGGATTTTCGTTCCTAACTGGAATCACGAAATTTTTCATTTTAATGAAATTGTGCTTTGTATTCATTTCCAACATAATTTTGAAGCAATTATTGTATACTAGAATGTTTAGATGGAGGGAATTCTGGCCTAGAAAATTGGATGACATGTGAATGCACAGAGGCCAATTTTTTGGGTAGGATTCCCAACACCGAAATATTGATGCAACGTGAAAATTTGGTTGGGCATTTTCTGCTTACGTGGCAGATCACTGTTCACATTCTTGTTTCTTCCAGCGGAGCTCCGGCTATGGCATCGTCTTGACTCCAAGGGGCTAGGCTGCATCGATCAGCTCGTTGTCTAGATTTTCCGAAGCGCCTTAGCTGTCTCTTTTGTTTTATCTCGTTTTGATGTTGAGAGCGCCAGTGTTTTTGAAGGTTTTTGGAGGATCTTTAGTTCCTTGTGGTTTCCAGAGATTCACACGGGGGGTGACTCCGGGCAACGAGAGCTGTTGGATAGGCATATTCACCCCTTATTCCTTAATCTACACCGTACGTAAAGTTCCTCGTTTGTGGGGTATGCAAGTACAAGATTTGCTATACTGTGTAACAAGATTCACAAAATACTATAAGATTTCAAGCGAAATACTATATGGTGTTGATTTTGTACGTGCAAAATACAATTACGAGGGCTCTCGCTGCCCTACGTCACCCCCCGTGTGAATATGCACCCAAACCAAAGGGGGTTTAAGGGGGATTTTAATTTAAATGTGTTAAATGCAATGGTTTATGTTAATAATGTTAATGGTCGTTGTGTGTTGATTGGTATATTAAAAAAAATTTTGGGCCCTTCGGGCCCTAACTAAAGCAGAAAGAAAATGGGAAAATCTTCCACCTAACATGGAGAAATGAAGAAACATCCATTCAACACTATTACAAGTTCAAACTCCATATATATAAATTCTTGCTCAACAAGCAATAGAATGTGAAAAAAACATATCTCATAAAAATCTTTGCTGTAGTAGGACTTTGAAGAAACCAAGGTAAATAAAAATGATGCAGAACATCATTTCCACGCAACAATAAACAACTGTGTGTGTTGTGGTGGCACGCTAGCTCTATGGTAAAAGGTGCACGCTAGCTCTATGGTAAAAGGTGCAGGTCGTTGTAAAAGCTTACCACTGTTAAGGAACACCTTTTCCATAGACTTCACCATTTCATTCTAATTGTTGCCAGGGTCTAATGACAGAATATCTTTTAGGCCATTTAAAGGTGGTTGTTGGATATCACAATAAATTTCAAATGTCACATTCGGAGTACAAAGTCCATCCACACAGGCAACAACAACATCGGCGACATCACAACGACATCACGACGACTTATGGATCCCGTTCCTTTATTCCCTGACAAAAAATAAAATGGATCTTAGTTATCTAGTAAGTGCAAAACTGATCATAGAAAACTAACCTTTTTCAGCAATGATTTTGTACTGGCCACCTTCCTTATTGTTCAATCCACCAGGCCTCACAATATAGTAGCTTAAGTGACCATCCTTAGAGTAAGCATCACGAAGTGCATTCTCTCCCTATAAGAATGTGGCCAAGTTTGAAGAGAATGAATTAGAACAGATTTGATATGTTACAACTCAATGAATAACTAGGGGATAGCTATAAGCTACAGAAAGCAATGTAACAGGGAGAAGCTACCAGCTATCTGATTCAAGGCAGCCGATGCATGATGATGACAGCCCTCCTTAGCATATGGCTGATGCTGGTTACTGCATTCTAATTTGCTGGTAATATAAACGGGTGAAATTGTCTTACCTTAAAGATCCTAGTAGAATGCAAAAGGCATGATAGGTTCGACTACTTACAGACTAATAAGTTTATCATTAAAGCAACCAACGCCAAACCACTGGCATGGAGTCTCATCGACCGCTTTCCAACTAGATAGAACCCCATTAGGATCTGATGTTTTGCTGGCTCGAAAAGCAAGCAAGGCTTGACCTGCAAACCGGATCCAATGAGCCCAAAACCTAATGAAATATAGCAAGTAATTTCTCTATACCATCATCGCAGAGGCAAAATCCTCTTCCAATTCTGCTTCAAATGCAAGTCATAGTTTGAGTAGATTTGCAGAAGTGCCAACCTAGAAGCTTGAACTCAAAGGTTAGTCTTCCAATATTTGGGAAGTTTTAGCGGATGATCACTGAAGAAAATAAGAAAAGACCATTCTCGTGGAAGTTCTAGCGACTTGTGACAAAGAAAATAAGCGAGCTCATGCATTACGGTTAAAGGAGGGAGAAGGCCTTCATCTTGTCTAATATGCAAGGATCACCAGATTTCCACTCTTCTTGCCATTATCCTTCTTCACGAAATTGCCAAACCAAAACCAATTAGGGGCTGCCTCTTCTCTGCGCCGGATTGGCAAGGTTACTTGCACATAAGCGTTTTCCACAACCATTGAGGTTGGATGTACTTGAGCCAAAGGCACATAAATGTAAAACAAGCATGAAGAGAAAGAAGAAGCGGAAAGAAAAACATGCCGGTCGTCATGCGAGGGAATCGTGATAGGGGCCTTCTCTTCTCGCCCCTAACATCGAAGCGGTGGCTAAGGCTTGCATACATGTTCAACCCTAAAATAAAAAGAGGGCTTTTGTTGTGAGCCGTTGGATGTTGGACCATTGAAAAAAAAAAAGCCAAATCAACGACTAAGAAATGGTGCACTCTAGATGTACGCATTAGTACATCCATTCGAATACGTCATGAAATCTTAGGAAAACCTTTGTGAAAAGCGTACAAAAACACAAAAAAAACCCCCTGTTATATAGTTTGCTAGTTCATGAAAACGTATTTTTATAGCATAAGGTTTACATGGTTTAAGGGCTGTATTGTATCAAAAAGAGTATGAAAATAGGGCAATAAGGAATCTTTAAAACCCCTGTTTTTATTAGGGAAGTTTCTTTTCTTTTTATGGTCGACCACCGCCACCGAGTTCTAAGCGAACTTATTTCAGAAAGTGAAAGGAGGGTTGATAACGGGTATGTTATATCACCAAGAAAAGGCAAAAAAGCGGTACGCATCGGGACTATATGGCGGCATGACCACTTAGGGCTAGGGCTAGGCGCATAAAGCAGATCTTGGTGAAAAGGGATGGGATGGCTGTGCTCCACAGGTTCTGCTACATAACTCCCTTTCTTTTTATTCATTTTCTATTCACTGCTATACAGTGCCGAATTCAGATGCCCTGCCTTCTTGTTGCTTTGCATTGCTAAGTAACCCGAAGTTGGGTATGTAATATGAAGTTATGGATTTTGTGCATTACCAATTTCGTATGGAAACTGAAAGAAAAACATGGTCTGATTGCATCCCTGCCCTTTAAGGGCGGGCAGATTGCTTGGAGCTGCGCACTGCGCAGGGGGTTCGAATCCCCCAGTCTGTGTCCTCTTTCCAGCTCCAGTTGTGCTTGAGCCTTCTTTCCTTGCTGTCAACGCCTGCCTCTGGTATGTGGTGCAACAGACAGGTAGCTTTTCTTGCACTCTTCTCTAATTTGGGGCCCATGCAGAAATATCTGCTGCTGCAATCATATGGTCCACAGGTTCTGTGCTTTGATTCATTCTGTTTTCGCTGGTGTAAGATATTACAGTGCATTAGCTTGTGATTCTTTAAATTGTTGCATTCACATTCCTATGTGGTACCGCTTAGTTTCATGTCCTCATTGAAAGGGGTTGGAATGTCAACGCATGCAGCAACTTACAGGAAAGTGTTCTTGGCAGAGTTGAGACAAATATATACTTTACTATCCGCCTTGTTTTAAGGAATATTTACAGATGCTTTTCTTCTTAGTTCATTGTCTTCATTTTTGTCACTTAACTTGCCAGATTTAAGTTCTGACTTGAGCTCATCCTATCAGGTAATCTCTTTATGTTTGTTAACAGAATTGTACAGTGGGAAATTCTCTCTGTATTTTTTCAAGCACAAGCATGTGATAATAGTCGAGGGCAGCATAAATGTTTGTAGTGGTTCATTTCCAAACTATATCTTCTGTAAACTTTACAAGAGCCATGTTCATTTGGACATACAGTTTTCCCTTTGCAGGTGATCAGCAAGCCCAATCCGCTAGTGTTCCAGGGAAGCTTCTGGGAGAAGCCCCATTGGAGACGTCTTTAGAAGCTTCAGCCGTTCCTGCTTTAGTGCAGCCAGGAGGGGCAGTTGCTATGTTGAGGTCAAAATCACATTCAAATTCCTGCCAATGGATGTCAAGGGGCCCTTGAAAATAGAGCCACATCAGCGTTTGACCCCATTGCGCAATGACGTGTACGCATGGGATCGCACTAGAGGGCATATACCTGAGAATATTCCCCTATCTAATGGTGGCAAATTCACTAGAGCAACCATCTGCGATAACTCTACATATTCAAGTAGAGTACATGTGTTCTTGTAAGAATATTTTATTTTTGCACCTTCTTTGATATTTGTGTTTTGGTGCCCACAAAGGGAAAAAGGGCGGAAGATCCAACTATGGCGCACATAGGCTCCTCTAGTGCCGGAGCAAGAGAAAGAGGCACTATCATGGCTATAGCCAAGGCTAGGATTATTGAGTTTTCCTTATTTTGTGCTTAGAAGCCCGTCTATAAGAGCTATGGGGTATCTTTCATGCTAGACAGAGGGCGTCATTGTAACTTGCCAAACCAGTGGAAAAGAATCCGCCATTCAACTTTCTAAGATTAAACTTCCGATTCAAGGAGCTAGAGCATGCTATCTGAGGTTTTAGCCAGGAGACTCTGAGGAAAAAGGCTATGGCTGGGTTTACAGAGGAGCCCTCCTTGACAGAATGAAGGTCGCTGTAAAACGCAGACCTTTAATGTTGTAAGTGTGATTGAGTAATATGTTGATAATAAGTGAAAAACATACCTAAAAAAATGGAGAATCAATGATTCTTAAAAAGTAAACTTCAAGAACCATTGATTACGGGAAAGAATGGGTGCCAAGGCATTGGCGAATGGGGCAGAAAATGCTCCACCCAATTTTTACATAAAAAAAAAAAGACGCAAAATAAACAAACACGAACCTATGCACAACTGCGTGAATAAATCAACCATGTTCATACATAGTATAGACTATAGACCTTGCTCATTGCCATAGAAATATCTTTCTTTATCCTACCCTAACATTATATATCAACCCAAAAACAAAGGCCACATCATCTCCATTCAAAATATTCCATGTCAACAAAGGGAAATGTTGCTATTAGGCAAGGACTGGTGCAAGAATTGAAGACCGTCGAATTAATATAATGGACAACAAAGATTTGTGGTTAGGACTTAGATTATTCCCAGCTCACCTGAAGGGTCAAATTGCAAAAGCCCTGGCGGTCATTACCAATTCTTGATTACCGAGCATTCAAAATTTTGCACATGGGTTATTCTGGGAGTAGAGATTCTTCCGTGCGACAATAAATCTTTTGAATTAGATCACGAACTGGTTTTGCTTTCCCTCCTATTCGAATTGAAGGAAGGTGAAGGGTAGATTCTAAAATAGTTGTGTATTTTTTGAAAAATTTTCCAGATGTTTCTCTCATTTGAGAAATGGATGTATCTTTTATCTTAAGCAAAGATGAATCCGCATACAATGTCTATATGATTATTTGCACATGAAGATTGATTTGAATTGAAATAGGAATAGAATCAACACTAATAAAAGATAAGCTAGCTCATAAAAATAATTGTCCAGTTGAAACTTACTTTCATTAAACACTCACACAATGGTTTAGTATAAGGCTTATTAAACTCCTAGAAGTGGTGTAGACCATATCTTATTATTCATCTCATCCAGAGTATGCCATAAGTCAATTGTTTCAACAAAACCATATCATACGATAAAACTTGTCTTCAAAACATGCCATAACTCAAGATAGTTCTAATAAGACATTACTAGTTTTAACTAACTACTACTATATGCACAAAACTATCTCATAAATCAAACTAGTCTTGCCACCATAGCACCAAAATCAACGTTAATAACCATGCCACATACCACTATGAGTTTTGACAAACCACTATGGTATATGGTTTTCTTCTATCAAAAAAATTCATACATAAAAAACTACATATATCATGGTTTTTAGATGAATGGATACTAGTTATATATAGTTCATTTTTGCGGCCTTGTGTTGGTTTCGATTGATAATTATGAAGTGCACATTTAATTTTAGGATGTAGAACAACTAGATTTAGTTTGATCATGTCTTGGAGTTGGAGCACATGTTTGTGCAAAATTTTTAGGATTTACCATTGTAATGGGAACTTGGGAGTGGATTTACCCTTCAAATTCATCATTACTGGCATCCCAGCTTAAGAAGCTATCGGGTTCACATGTACGATTGAGCGGTATGAATTCATACAAAATAATAATAATAATAATAATACAAGAACTATATTGCGGCGGCCAAGGCCACTGCGACGATTTCTCTTTCTTGGCTACCCCGAACATTTCTCTTTCCCAACCTTCCATGGTTTCATATCCTCTGTCCCTGTCTTTGCATCTTTTGTCTACTCACTTACATCATGAAATTTGTCTGGCAACGAACATGTATCAGTTCATCTGACAATGATTGTGTATAATCTAAGAACACGCTGGATTTGAACCTACACTATGGCCTCGTGCTCTGTGCGTGTTGTAGTCAACAACCATTGGGAGTCCCACTAACCTGATTTTTTCCTTGAGAACCTCAACTATCGATTTTTGTTTTTCTAATCTCCTTTGAGAATGAGATGGCATAGCCCTTTCCAATTGTTCATTTTTGGCACGTCTTCTTTCATTATAAACCTAGAATGCAACCCGCAATAATATTCAATAACTTAATAACAAACTGCAAATGAAGAGGTCCAAACTGCTAAAAACTGAGGGGAGTTTTGGTGGCTGGGCTGTGTATCTAGCTTATTGCAGGTAGGCTGACTGGCGCATCCCGACAATGCAACATCTCCTTTTAATCTCAGATTTGGTAGTAAAGTTGTAGAATTTGATCATAGTTTGAAGCATATTGGCTTCTCTGAGCAGTGCGGGTTGTTCAGGTTACTCTTCGTCTTTTTTCTCTTCATTTCTAATTATGCAAGAGGTTTTTTGGAGCAATCAAGATTGTCTACAATTTGTGGAAAATGGGAATTTGATTCCCGTACTATTCTATTTAACTAGGAAGTTGTTGATACTGTAGTTTTAGTCAGATAGAAGAAGAAGTTGAGAGAGACTCATGAGTACTGTAACTGCAGATATAACTCAGATTCGTGTGGGATCCTATGTACTTAAATTATATTTGATCCATGAGGGATCTTTGTATTGTAATTCTTCCAATCTGATCGATACAAAAAGTTCTTACCTTCAAACAAAACAAAAAAATTAAAAACTTGTAGGAAGAGTTTACGAAGATTAATATAACTTGAAGTACTATGTTCTTTAAAGTTTGTTTGTATCGAACATTTACAAAGATAATATACGCAATAAAATGGAACCCCCATGGCACTACCTTCAGGGGCTTGATCCTACTTTGTCACCAAATGATCTAAGCTTTTCATATCTTGTAAAAACTTGGTCTGTTATCTTGCATAAACAATATCCAAGCATATGTTACATCTAAGTTGAGAATCTTAACTATCTAAGTTGAGAACCTTGACTTTGTAATATATAAGACTATACACAATTAGTTACAGCTATGGTACCACATAGTAAATAACAACCTTGCTTAACAAACACAATGTTCTGAAAAGGTATTACATGCAATAGTATTATAGAGTAGGTCATGCATTGAAAAGGTATTACATGCAATGGTATTATAGAGTAGGACATGCATAAGAATAAACAAGTGTAGTTAAGTTATCCCTTAATTCTTATTTCATAGAGCTATAGTGTCACATTTCTACATCAGGCAAACAAATACTTGGAAGCATAGATAATGGTTAAAAGAAAAAACAATCAGAAAAAAACGTTATTAAGAATGGCTGGCCATTTTTCGAGCACGTCATAGGCCGGGCTCAATTTACACAGGTAAAAGAGTATGGCGCATATGAAGTAAGGGGCGCCAATGCAAATTTTCTCCACCAAGAGGATATCAAGTGATTGTAGGTGGATTGAATATCAACTGATATGCATGCGGATTGAGTCCTTTTGTGATACAAGAGGACAAGAGGATTAGCAATTAATAACACACGATTGAAAGACATGACGAACTAATTTTTTAGTAAGTTAAGTATGCATGACCCATTTAAGTCGTGCTCGTGAATGCCTGTGGATTGAATTAGTCCTTTTGGACTAGCTGTTAGGCAACAACTATAGTGACAGAAGGGACAAGAGGATTAGCTGTTAGACTCTTAGAGATTCATATACAGCTTCTGATATTTGATTAAATAGCAGTGAGTGATCATTTGCTAGACGTAAAGAAAGGGGTTTTCATCAGTTCATTCTAGCCATTTGGAAATGAGTGGAAGCAGCAGGCAGGATGAGGAGAGTCAGTTGCCCATTTATCAGGCAATGAATGATCCTGTACTAAAATGCTATCATGATTTGTGGACTAAAGATGAAAAAGTACATGGCCGGCGTTTAGAACGCAAGGAAATGAGCCTGGGAAACGTAAAAAACGAGATCTATCAGTTGCTGGGTTTATATTTTGTATTCCAGGGAGTCATTCTCACTTCAGTATCCCAGAGCTCAAAACTGGTATGCACCCTTTCGGTCATTCCGGCCCTTCTGTCATGCCTTGCATCTGCAACTGCAATTACTGGAGTGAAGTACAAATTACATATCATCCAAAGCCTTGAGAAGGAAGTTCGTGGCATAAAAGCTGTTAACGAGGGCACGTTTGCTGCTCTTTACAAGCTCCATAGTGATGGAAAGAAATTCAACATCCTCACTGACGGACCCCAACACGAAGATTCAACAAAAATATCAAAAGAAGACCCTTTCCTTGGTAGGCCGCTAATTATCCTAATGTTAGTTTTCTCTTTCATTGTCTTTGCATCTTGCCCTCTGATTTTGTGTAGGCATTGGGTGGACCATTATGGGTACTCCCCAGATCATTGAAAGGAAAATTTGCTTATAGTCGTAATTGCTTGTAATATTGCTATGTTGCTTTATAATCATAATCGCTTCTAATGTTGATATAATGCTGTGTACGTATTTGCTACACGGTTGTAGATGTATCTTTGGCAACACGCTGGATCAATTGAAACCTTTTTTATATTCTGATGTCTAAAACTGCAACTGAAACACTTGCAGCTTGGAATTTTGACTTGCAGGACAGTTGTAAGAAATGAATGGAGTAACCTACAGTGTTGGGCAAAGTCCGGGGAACACTATAAACCAATCGGTTGAAATCGCAAATTTTCCGGTTCGGTTAGTGTATCGTAGGAATTTTTCCGACAAGTTTTCTTAAGGTTTTCTATTAAGACAATAGAAATTTCCGGCCCTAAACATAAGATATCCGATTGATCAAAATAACCATAGGTAATTTTCCGATTGGACCTACAAAGTTTCCCCAACACTGGTAACCTATGTTCCTAGTCCTTGCCTCTATTCATAGCCTTCACTCAGATCTCAATGATCACTTGAAACTGATATGGTTAAAGTTGTTGGTATATTTCATGATGCCAAAAAAAACAAAGGGTGGATGTTTTTGTTGGGCCTGCTCAGCTACACAATAAAGATACATTCATTAAGATACATTCATTACGGCCCCGCCCCTCTAGGCTCACTATTTATTTGCCATAATGGCCTCACATGGGGGTTTAATCCCTTCATCACTTGATATGCCCTCCTACAACAGTTAAACGTGCTGGTATATTTCATAATGATAAATAAGACAAAGGATGGATGTTTTCGTTGGGCCTAGTCAGCTACACAATAAAAATAGATTCATTACGGGCTCGCCCCTCCAGGCTCGCCCGTTTATTTGCCATAATGGCCTCACATGGGGCTTTAACCCCTTCATCACTTGAAACTGACATGCCCTCCAACAGTTCTGTTGGTATATTTCATAATGACAAAAAACACAAAGGGTGGATGTTTTTGTTGGGCTTACTCACGTACACAATAAAGATACATTAGTGAAGTGAAGTTCCATTGAGCTGAATGAATGAAAATACAATGACCCACAGGGGTACCTACAATGAGGCTCCAACATGAGTGAATATGAGTGAAAAAATCCAACATAGCCTGGGCTTTCATGTCCTTACAAAAAGGATTTGCTTATTATAAAAAAATTCTATTATGACATGATGGCTAATGTACTTAGTTAGTGTATGTGAGTGCTCAATTCTATGCAATGTTTTGGTGTCCATCATCTAAACGCTTATAATTTGTTTGCCTTATTATGTTCATGGGAGTGTTATTATTTTAGACCTTTTTTTTCTCTTTATTCACACTAGATATTTCTCTCTAAGATATGTACGATACCTTTTTAAGGCCCCGAAGGGGCCAAAAATTTTTATTTTCCACAACACAAACCATTAATTCTTACAATTATAATTAAACTCCCTGAAATCCCCTTCGGATATTGTGTCAAATCTTATAGTATTTTGCAAACTGTGTTATACAGTATCCAAAACTTGTACATGGATACCCCACAAATGGGGATCTCTATGTATGGTTTAGATCAAGGAATAAAAGGCATATATGCTTATCCAACAGCTCTCGATGCCCATAGTCACCCCTCTTATGAATATGTATCAAAATAACAGGGGGTTCCAAGGGGATTTGATATGGATATAAAAATAACAATTCCTGAAACCATAGACTATATATCCCTAAAACAATTGAATAAGTTGTTATAAAAAAAAACATAGATTCAAGATAAAAAATAATCATATTAGCTCACTGGGTATATTGGTTAAGGTAGTCTTATTAGGACATTGAGTTATTTTGATAGAGGTTCGAGCCCACGTATTTCATATTCTAAAATCTTAGGCAAAGCCGTATAGAGGTTCGATATTCCCTCAAAACCTTAGACGAAATCGTATTTCATATTTCAAAATCATAGGCGCCTCCAATCATAAATGACTATACGCGAAAAGAGAGGTGCCTAGAGGCCCAGCATACGATCTGAGTTGTAGGATCGACGAATCCGACGACTGTGGTAGTCCAGGGTGCACTTCGTTTAGAATATGTAGCAAAATAACAACCCAAAGGGACTGCACTCAACCCAAAGGGGATTTCAGAGGGGATTTAATTATAGTTGTAGGAAGTAATGGTTTGTGTTGTGTTGTGTTGTGTTTTGAAAAGCAACTTATATACGTATGTCTTATTTTTTGCTTTGGAGTCACAAAGGATGTCTTATATAAAATGGACAACCATATTTTAAGACATTGTGTGAAAAGGCCCTAAGACCATCCAACAATGAAATGAACATCTACTATGAGCAATATCCACTTAACAATATGGTGGAGATAAGACGATAAGACTACAACTGATATGCCCTCCTACAATAGTTAAAGTTGTTGGTATATTTCATAATGGCAAAAAAGACAAAGGATTGATGTTTTCGATATGCCCTCCTACAATAGTTAGAGTTGTTGGTATATTTCATAATGGCAAAAAAAGACAAAGGGTGGATGTTTTGTTGGGCCTGCTCAGCTACACAATAAAGATACATTCATTACGGGCCCGCCCCTCTGGGCTCGCTATTTATTTGCCATAATGGCCTCACATGGGGGTTTAATCCCTTCATCACTTGAAACTGATATGCCCTTCTACAACAGTTAAACCTGCTGGTATATTTCATAATGACAAAAAAAACAAAGGATGGATGTTTTTGTTGGGCCTAGTCAGCTACACAATAAAGATAGATTCATTATGGGCTCGCCCCTTCAGGCTCGCCCGTTTATTTGCCATAATGGCCTCACATGGGGCTTTAACCCCTTCATCACTTGAAACTAACATGCCCTCCAACAGTTAAAGCTGTTGGTATATTTCATAATGACAAAAAACACAAAGGGTGGATGTTTTTGTTGGGCCTACTCAGCTACACAATAAAGATACATTAATGAAGTGGAGTTCCATTGAGCTGAATGAATGAAAATACAATGACCCACAGGGGTACCCACAATGAGGCCCCAACATGAGTGAATATGAGCGAAAAAATCCAACAATGACCTCAGCCATATAACTAGGCTCAAAACATATAACTAGGCCACGATCCACAAAGTTCCCGAACCCAAAACCGCATCCAAACCCCGTCCAAGTCAGAATTGAGTAGACCAAAGCTGCACCCGGCCCACAACTTCTCAAATGTTGACTCCCAACCCCCACCCCAATAAGAAGGAGTAGAAGTGAAAATTGCAACCACAACCATTCGAAACCATTGAAAATCGGCTACCCAATCACATAGATGGTTAACGTGAAAAGGTTAGGAGCCCTATGGTCAAGCATGCATCATGCTCGAAAGGCAAGCAGAGCACAAGAACCTGACGAGAAAAAATAGCAGAATAGAGAAATTTTAAAGAATCCTCAAAAGCGACATTGCTACGCCGAGAGAAAATATATTGATACACTAGGCCCACCACGGGGGTCTTCCCCTCAGTGCCCTCTGGAAACCACAAAGCTACACCAGGAAGAGAAAATAGGTACGTACATCCAATAGGAGAACCCTTTGCAGCCTACCCAGAAGCGATAAGTTGAAACGGACCTAGCCCCTTGGCCTAGGCCGTTGCGCCAACTAATCCAGATATAGGTAACCATGTAACAATGACATCTTATACATAATGCTTCTTTAGATATAAGTGTTCACATAAAAGATAAGGGACACATATAAACTACAGTCAGTATATCACATTGCACCAATATAAAATGATCACACCTACACGTTATATATACAACTCAAGCAACAAAATTGCTCGTGCTTGTTCCCCTCCTCCCCCTCCTCGGAAATGACCGAGGAGGAATTGCTGGAGCTGCCCCCGGAAGAAGACTCCCCATCACGCTCCGGGTGCCAATCGATTTGAGGTCGAAGCTGCTTATAGTACAGTTTCTTGAACAACGAAATTATTATCTCATAAACCCAATCGATTTGAGGTCGAAGCTGCTTATAGTACAGTTTCCTGAACAATGAGATTATTATCTCATAAACTCTTGCGACATCATCTCGGGTTCATCTTCTGTCTCATTAAACCACCATGTGACGAAAGAATCCAGGTTCAGAATGATCGTTGCCTCAGGACGTGCCATCTTAAATACAAACATGCACCCGGGGTTAGTCCACAAGGACTAAGTGGGGAGGAGCATTAGGGTTCTTTAACATTCATTCATGAGCATAACAACAATACATTATTTATCTGCTCCGTCAAGACTCCCCCTGCATAAGTTAGCACATTCCATAACTACATGTTTCATGCATAACTACATGATAAGCATAATCCTTGGGTAGCGACCCCAAGGAGACCACTCTCTTCATATGTATGTACAAGCCTTAACTCATCAGTCAGGCCATCTGGCATGGATGTGAGTTACACGGCCACCCCACCCCTCCAAAGGTGGGCCGTTGCATGCAAATGCACAACATCATGTAATATAAATGCACAAAATCACGAAAATACCATCATAGATCCTTATATGTTATAATTTCTACCAAGTGACCCAAGCCATATTTATATTTAAAAACTAACCTCAAATTTACGTACTCATACAAGCATCCCACGTTCTCGACTAGCTGGGATCTTGGGTCTCATAAGATATATTGCCTAGCAGGTTTATCAATAGTAGAACTACCAAGGTAAAACAACTTAAGGTTTTAAAGCTTTAACTTTAATATTAAATTCTAATGGCATGGGGATACGGGATCCTGGTATCCCCCTCAAGAGCAATTTAAAAAAACTGTATCAGAAAACTTTGGCGTCCACAGCGGCCGCCTGATACCTGGCCGATTGAGCCTGCCAACTCGCCCGAGGCCGGGATTCCTCTCTAAATTGATTTTTACAGGAAAAAAACAATCTCTAAGTTGATTATCAGAGTAAAAGGTTGAGTCTACAGATTATACAAGAGGAATCAGTAGAATGACAGTTTTTACAGAAATTGGATGCAAGCTTAAATTTCCAGATCCTGAAGGCCAATTCTACTGGTTTTGGGTTTACAGGGCAATTAACATGACGGATTCTACATCTAGGCTGGAGTTTGGGTCACAGGTGACAGCTTCCATGGCATCTAGACTTCACAAAAATCTGCTACACAAGCCGATCCACAATAATGCCATAAAATCCAGACACACAACAAATTCCCACCTGAACTATATGATTTGGACTCTCTCTCCTCGCCTAGCCTCCAATCCTCTTCTCTTTTCCTCCTCCTCCTACCATCCTGCCCACTCCTGCTTCTTATACGCTTGCCCAGGGGATGAGATCTCCATCTGGCAATCCATCCCCACTGCCAGATGCCCATTCTGGTGAGAGGTTTTCACACAACCACCCCAAAATTTGGTCCACAGTTGAAAACAACAGAAAAAATAAAACACGTGTTGTCCTTTGGAGATTATAAAAAAGACTACACATAGTTATGTGAAGGTATGGTTTTTCAAGGACATGTTGTAGTTTTTCTTAAGGAGCTATAGTTTTTTTTTAAAGAATATGTGGTTTCTTAAGGAGGCGTAGTTTTTTTTAAGGATATGTTGTCTTCTAGGCAGGTATGGTTTTTTGAGGTGGTGTTTTTTTTTAAGATGTGGTTTTTAAGGTGGTGTTTTTTTGAGCTATGGTTTTTTATGGTTGTCTAAGGATCCATCTATGTTCACATGCCCTATACTTGTCCTTATGTTGTACCATATATAACCCTCATGACATACATATAGATCATGACACAAACTGATCTTTTAGACTCATCTTCAATGAAAAGGGACGACGACGAAGGCTTCAAGTTTAAGATCCAACTGTTGAATCCTTAATTCCAATAGGATACTTCCATTGAAGGACACTACCTAGGGTATAACTACAACGTATGTTACCGTGCACGGAAGTTCTTGGCCAAGGGGTGGTCTTTTGCCCATGAAACTAATGAAACTAAGTCCTCAAAGTAATGTTTTTTTTTTTTTTTTGGATTGAAGGCGTATTTATATATTAATTATAAAGTATAAGTTAACAAAAATACTTTTTGATAGTAAGTATGGAAATAAAGTTGGAGAATAAAAAGTTGCAGCATAGTTTTGAGCTGGATGCAAAATCATGTATCATATGTGATACTTGTTGTATTCTAAAAATATGACCTGAGGTTGAGATTACTGGATTTCCTGCCTCTGCCCCTAACCATGACCGACAGGAAACAGAAGGCGCACATGCATGATTCTATATTAAATCGACCTTTGCTGCCCTTTGCTTCACAAAGCATTCCTCTTCTTGCATCTGGATTTTGGTCACAGCAGCAATTGCATAGGCAAGGCTCATCATGACCATAGAGATCGGGGGGTCCGAACACTTTGATCCATTGTTGATTAGCCACGGGATCGATCCTCTTCCACTTAAGCTTGTGCACCAGTACAAAAATGATTCCTGAAATATCAGAAAGAAAGATGTAAGAATTATGTTTAATCCTATGCAGCAGCAATAATCCATTTGATGTCATATTCAACTTGCTTGATGATAGCATCCGGGTGAGTTATATCACAATTAAAAATGAAGTTATTCCTTCCCTTCCAAATTCGCCACAGAAGAATATAAATCCTCCAATCATTGGGATTATTTGGCAGGAAAAACTCCAGCGGGTCAAGCGAGTTAAGATCATAGCCAAAAATAGTGGAAGCAAGCTCAAGGACCCATTCCGACCAGATGCACGATCTAAACAAGTGCTCCTCATCTTCCCTGAAGCTGACACATCTGGGGCAAACATCCGAATCAGTCATATGGATCCTGTGCCTTTTATGGTTTGTAGCCAAAGCCTTGTGCCAAAGCTGCCACATGAAGGATTTTACTTTAGGGGGGATGGGGCTAGACCACATGAACTTTAAGTTCCTTATACACCTTTCCTCCTCAGTTTGCCATTTGCTGTGAATGGATAGCCTTTGGCTCCTCATCAGGTATTTGTAGGCAGTTTTAACCTTGAAGCCAGTAATTCCGTTGTGAGTCCAATTAAGGTCGTCATCTACCCACCTACCCTGAGAGAGCATCAAGCAAATATTGTTGTAGAGGACCTCAGTATTGATCCCTTCCCCCGCCAAAGCTGAGTAATGAAAAGGGATGATTCCATGGTCATCAAACATGTCCCTGATGAAAAGGATGCCTTTGCTTCCCCAAATCGCCTGGCCTGCTCCGGGAAGTGGCAAGCCAAACATAAGGAAGAATCATTAGTAAGGAGCGCCGGGTTCCAGAAAATGGACTGATCCATGGAGAGCCCCTCCTTCCATGTAAACATCCCCTTAACTAAATTCCAGGCTCTAATCCATTTCTTAATAAGACCCAGGATAGAATTAGGAACCGTGAATGGAAAATAAATAGAGTGGGGCAAAACTAAATTTAACTTCCTCCATCCATAGGAGAGACATTTGCTCAAATAATGCTTAATAATAATGGAGACTGGATGATTGATCTTATTATAGACTGCCTTATAAAAATATTTGGCAGCAAGGGCTATCCCCTACTTCTCAATGTTAATAACTCTAAGCCCCCCTAGGCTTTTGCTTTTACAACATTCCTCCATGGCCACTGGAGTCCAACATCTTATATAAATCTCCCAATGATGCTCTGTAGCTTGGATGTCACTTTCTTCGGAGCAAGAATAACAGAGGACTGATAGACATGGGATGAGGAAATAACAAAATTGGCAATAATGGACCTTCCCTGCTTAGAGATATACTTGGAATTTAAACTATCAACTTTTTTCTGGAATTTCTCAATGATATCAGACCAGATACCAGAGGAACTACCTTTCAAGGCTAAGGGGATTTCTAAAATCTTAGAGGAGCTGGTGGGGAGAATATACTTACAACCCAGGAGAGCAGCTGTTTGCTCTCCTTTTACCTGATCTCTGGCCACAACTTTAGATTTGATGGGATTGATTTTACAGCCCGAGGCGACTCCAAATTCCTCCAGTATAATTTGGGTATTGGTGAGGGATCTGTTGTCCATCGACACTAAGAGGAATGTGTCATCTGCAAAATGTCCATTCAAGATTTGATCCATTTCTCCATTGTCTGGGAGGGTGAGATCTTGGATCACATTAGTCCTTTTTGCCTCTTCCAATTTACCATGAAGAGCCTCCATAATAATAAGAAATAGGAATGGAGCTAGTGGACAGTCCTGCTTTACCCCTCTTTGCAAGGGGAAGAAGGGGCCACATTCTCCATTAATTAAAACAGAAGATCTAGAATTTGAGAGAATTGCTCTAAATAGGAGGATTACCTCATCCGAAAAGCCCAAGGCTCTGCAACATTTGAATAAAAAATCCCAACTTATCGTATCGAAAGCTTTGGTAATATCAAGCTTGATGAGGGCAATATCTTGATTGGAGTCTTTGGCCCAAGTCAGCCCCAACATTGCCGTGACCACATTGTCTAGGATAAACCTATCTTTTAGGTAGGCAGCCTGGGAGGTGCTGATGATCCTTTCTAACACGCTCTTAAGCCTTCTGGCAATTGTACCTGAAATGATCTTATAAATAACATTGGTTAGTGAAATAGGCCTATAATCCAATAGAGTAACTGGCATATCAGTCTTGGGGATGAGCGTGATAAAGTTGGTGTTGATTCTTGCATCCAAGCATTTTATAGCCCTGAACTCATTAGCCAGATTGGCAAAGCTATCCCCTAAAATGGGCCAAACTTTGATAAAAAATTCCACTGGGAGCCCGTCAGGGCCTGAACTTTTTCCTTTCTCCATGTCTTTTGCAATTTGAAATAGCTCCTCATTGGAAAATGGCATCTCGATGCTTGAATTTTCCTCCACACTTACCTTTGCTTGGAGATTGATAAACCCGTTCATAGTAACATGGGGGCTGTCCTGATTGGTGCCCATAATATTTCTGAAATGGTTAGCAGCAGCTATTTTGATCTGATCTTCATTTGAGATGTCTTCATCCCCAACTCTTATTTCGAAGATATGATTCTTCTTAATTCTGCCCTTAGCTTTTACAAAGAAAAATTTGGAACTGCTTCTCTCGTCATCCTTTATCTCCCTTATCTTAGCCTTGAGCCTCCATCCTTCAGCTATCCTAATTTCTTCCTTCTCAATTTCCGCTTTGATTTTGTCTTTTTCCCCCTCAGAAGCATTGGGAAGCCTATCTCTCAAATTCTGAAGGGAGGAGAGCTTACTAAGATGAACTTTGTTCCCCCATTCCTTAAGCCATTTCTTTATTGCCTTAGCAACTTGAATCCACCAAAACATCCATCCAGAATGTCCATTGGGCCTGGGGAATTTATTTAAAACCTCCTGTAATCTCTCCATAAATTCATCATGCTCGAGGAGGCTGGTGTTGAGCTTGAAATAAGTTTTCCTCTTCTTCTTGGACTGATTGTTAGCCATAATTCTCAATTGTTGAGGATAATGATCCGAGAGGGTATATCTTCTTATATTATAATGTTGTGTAATGGACCACGCCCTAAATCGGACGGTTTTTATTCATTGACGCCACGTGGCAATATCTTGACCCTTCCTTCCAACATACCTTTTCTTAGGGTTTCTTTTTACTGATGGAATCCTCGGGGCATACAGATCTGCTGCATACAGATCGAGCTCTACAAAAATCGATCGGAAAGGGCAGTTATGCCTTTGTACAAATTTCACTGCGCCATAGCCATGGCGGACAAAGCTCTTCCAGCAAAATCATTCTTGCTCTGTAAGCAAAACCATGGAGCTCCGGCTATGGCTATTATGTGGAGCTTCTTCTCCCTTGCATGTATTTTCACTTTGCATGCCTTTAGCTCATGCATGTCGGCTTGATGTATGTCTTGCGGCCCTGTAATACAAAAAAGCAGAACCATATCCGGCAAAACAGGTGTAGCGACAAATGCATTTCCTAATCCGGAAGATGGGTAAAATTTAGAGGAGTAGATTCATTGGGGAGTAAGCTGTACTCATTGTTCTCTGTTTGCATTTGGGAACTCCATTCCTCGTGAGCTCAAGATGAAAGACGAACACCACAACTAAGGCGATGCCTTTCTTATTTGTGGCTATCCATTGGGTTGCAGCTTTCATTTTATGATTTTCTTTAAGAATCGTTGATCAAACTGGACACAAGGTGAGCATATTTTAAACCTTACATTATTCCTTAGTTCTCAAGCGGCTCTATTCATAGATTCATCTCAATCATGAGTTCTCATTTTATTTGTCACAATATTCTCGGGGCCATTTCTTATCCTTGCTTTTCTTTATGTTATGTCTTAGTTCTCTGAGATCTTTCCATAGATCCACGTGAGTCATGAGTTCTACTTTATACATCACAATATTATCAGGCCATTTCTTACCTTGCTTTTTCTTTATGTTATGTTGATACAGAAGCGGCTTGTGATTTGAGCATGCATTAGGGTTTGAAGTTATAGTTGGTAGTGGATTGCTATGTTCAGAGATGGGGTTATGTTTCAAGCTTTTTTTGACATTCCATGGGAGCACTTCAAGAGGTTCACTTTATTGATTTCCAGTTTCAAAATGACTACCATGTTAGGCAATATATAGAAGTTTGAGTATTTGTGGATGTCCATATACCAAGCACATGTGATCAAGTTACATTTAATATATTGCTTGGCCTTATCCTTACAACATGCATTGCTGGTGCTCAATGCTAGCATAAAAACTTTAGCCATATAAAATTTGTGGATCACAATTGGAACAGATAATGTAGCTGAAGGTGTTCCCGCACTTCGTGGCCAGGAAGCAATACAAAAATCACAGCTGGCTCTTGGATCCAGATAGTTGGAAATTGGTGTATGGCTTAATTGTTATATTTGAAGTGACGCGGCCCTGTAGTACAAAAAAGCAGAACCATTGTGCATATCCCTAGCATATCCAGCGTATCCGGCAAAACAGGTGTAGCGACAAATGAATTTCTTAATCTGGAAGATGGGTAAAATTTAAAGGAGTAGATTCATTGGGGAGTAAGATGTACTCATTGTTCTCTGTTTGCATTGCAGGAACTCCATTCTGGTGAGCTCAAGATGAAAGACGAACACCACAACTAAGGCGATGCCTTTCTTATTTATGGCTATCCATTGGGCTGCAGCTTTCATTTTATGATTTTCTTTAAGAATCGTTGATCAAACTAGACACAAGGTGAGCATATTTTAACCTTACATTATTCTTTAGTTCTGCAGCTCTATTCATAGATTCATCTGAATCATGAGTTCTATTTTATTTGTCACAATATTCTCTGGCCATTTCTTATCCTTGCTTTTTCTTTATGTTATGCCTTAGTTCTACAGATCTTTCCATAGATCCACCTGAATCATGAGTTCTACTTTATATGTCACAATATTATCAGGCCATTTCTTACCTTGCTTTTTCTTTATGTTATGTTGATACGTGATGAATTTGATTTGAGCATGCATTAGGGTTTGAAGTTATAGTTGGTAGTGGATTGCTACGTTCAGAGATGGGGTTATGTTTCAAGCTTTTTTTGACATTCCATGGGAACACTTCAAGAGCTTCACTTTATGTTCAAAATGATTGCCATGTTAGGCAATGTATAGAAGTTTGAGTGTTTGTGGATGTCCATATACCAAGCATATGTGATCAAGTTACATTTAATATATTGTATGGCCTTATCCTTACAACATGCGTTGCTGGTGCTCAATGCTAGCATAAACAATTTAGCCATATAAAATTTGTGGATCACAATTGGAAGAGATAATTTAGCTAAAGGTGTTCCTGCACTTCGTGGCAAAATAGTTTATGAGCCTAGATGAAGACCAGGAAGCAATACAAAAATCACAGCTGGCTCTTGGACTACCACAGTCGTCGGATCTGTCAATCCTACGGCCCAGACTGTATGTTGGAGCCTCTGGACACCTCTCGTTTCGATTATGCTCAATTATGATTGGGGACGCCTATGATTTTAAGATGTCGAATAATGAAGTTTGCCTTAAGGTTTTGATGGTATATCGCGGCTCTCTATACGGTTTCATTTAAGCTTTTAGAATATGAAATACGGGGATTCGAACCTCTACTAAAATAACTCAATGTCCTAATAAGACTACTTTAACCAATCTAACTAGTGAGCTAATGTGACTATTTTTTATCTTAAATCTATGTTTTTTTTTTTTTTATAATAACCCATTGAATTGTTTTAGGGATATGGTCTATGGTTTCAAGAATTATATCTATATCAAATCCCCCTGGAACCCCCGTTATTTTGCTACATATTCTAAACGAGGTGCACCACGACTACCACGGTTGCCGGATCTGCCAACTTAACGCCCGTGATCAGTATGTTGGAGCCTCACGGACACCTCTCGTTTCGATTATGCTCAATTATGATTGGGGCGCCTATGATTTTAAGATGTCGAATCTGAAGTTTGCCTAAGGTTTTGATGGTATATCGTGCCTCTATACGGTTTCATTTAAGCTTTTAGAATATGAAATACGAGGGGATCGAACCTACTAAAAATAACTCAATGTCCTAATAAGACTACTTTAACCAATCTAACTAGTGAGCTAATGTGACTATTTTTTATCTTAAATCTATGTTTTTTTTTTGGGGATTCGAACCTCTACTAAAATAACTCAATGTCCTAATAAGACTACTTTAACCAATCTAACTAGTGAGCTAATGTGACTATTTTTTATCTTAAATCTATGTTTTTTTTTTTTTTATAATAACCCATTGAATTGTTTTAGGGATATGGTCTATGGTTTCAAGAATTATATCTATATCAAATCCCCCTGGAACCCCCTGTTATTTTGCTACATATTATATTTTAAGTGTAAGTGACGTGTCATTGGCTTCATATATTTTATAGTTGTACAAAAATTACCAGCAAATGCATTCGATCCAGATGCGCCGTCCCTATACAAACGTTTTCCTATGTTAACTTTATTTTTTTAATCTTTGCACATTTGTAGTGTTCTCAGTTTTCAAATAAAAGCTTGACAGGTTTCCTCCTCTTCACTTGAGCTTCTAACATTCCATCGCAATCGCAGTAAGAACGCAATTACAAAACTTAGTCTGACAATTCACAAATAAAGCATGAATGGTCTGCATGCATGAATGTTTTCTATCAAGCCAACCTTCTTGAATCTTTTACCAGAAGATAAGCTAAATCATGAACAAAATCCATGGTTGCAAGTCAAAAATTTTGTTGAGAACGAAACACGAAAAAAAAAAAGGCTTTAAAAGGAGCAATTCAATCCTCACTGCATTGGTAGCTTCTATGATATATAATCTATTAGAATACTCCAAATTGAATAGAAAATCAATGAAGGGAAGTCCCCTGTGAAAACCTCAAGGTTTTTTAAATTCAAAATTCAATGCTTGGTTTTGGACCTGGTATTTATTTTACATAAATGCAACTTAAGAAACACGTTTTGGTGATTGTGAATTTGAGACCTGATATGGCATACAAGACAAAGGCATAAATTACAATGTAATGTTGATTCTGCAATATGGACCTTTGACAAAGAAGACTAGACATTAAAGTTCCTAGCACAACCTTTGACAGGGATGTATATTAGAGGCTCCTTTAACAAGAGCAAACTAATTAACACCTTCTAACAAGTGTCTTTATTGAGCGTCCCATTACAAAGTGGCAAGGTGATGTGCTAAAAAAGGCAGCTTGCAGCTTCTTGGCAATGTGATGTGCTAGAAAAGGCAGCTTGCTCCTTCTTGAGCACTAGAGACAAGTACGGAACATAAAGCTCGACTAGGGATGAAAAAAACACGATTGGAGAACAAAGAGCTTCGTAGGAAGCTTGATTGGAGGAACAAAGAGGTTCCAAATATTTGCAGGTTTCCAAATTATGCCCAGCAACGCTGGGCACCATTGCTAGTCCTTCCATATTGTTGACCCTGCTACTATGATTTCAAAGATTTTCAGAAAGGTAGTACCTGTCATGAAGACACAAGATGGGGTCTATTCTTTTGTCTGTCCAGCTATAAGAGTCTGGCTTGGTTCTGGCTAAAGTTAAGTTATGGCTTTTAGTGAGCTCCAGCCAAGCGTCCTTTTCATTCCTGCCAAGTGGTCTGAAATTCTTGATCACATCGGAAGCATAAACAACGTCAGAACTAGCAATAGCAATACATCATGCTACCTCGAAGGGTAGCCCATCCTCATATCCATAACTACAAAGAGTATAATCATATGCCACAAAAACATGAGAGCTCCTACCCATGGCTCGGGCTCATGGGGGAGGATGACCTGACCGGCTAGGCCTCAAGATAGAGCGTGCATCGAGTCATAACAATGGTATGGGGCTGGCTATAGACAATGGCTAGGGTTGACCCCTCCATCCGCCCCTCCTATGCATACTTTTGTGATGGGCTAGATCAAGCTCGGGCATGACTCTAGCCTTGGGATCACGCAATCCCATGGCATCACCCATCGGGGACTACTCCGGGTTGCATCTCCACGGGTCCATCAAGGCAGGGAAGGGTTGCATCTCCCCTCCGAGGGTCTAGAGGTTCCACTGGGTGGCTAGAGAATCGTTACACACGATTGCGTACCACTTAACCCCCAAAACAAGAGCCAAGCCAACACTTGCAACTCTTGAGAGGCAGGGCGACACCATTGCCTTAGGAGGTGTCGGACCCATGTTCGGCCCACACGAAGCGACCGGCCATAAGCCTAGCCCACTATGGGATCCCCGGTAGCCCTCGCTCGGCAGGGATCCTCCGCATTGCCTCTAGCCCTGTTGTGTAGTGCTGAGTCACATCATAGTCTCCATAGCCCGGTGGGTTCCTATGCACAGGCCGCATCTAATAGGAACTAAGTGAGCTAAACTAGGAGCATACTACATATGGCCCTAGGTCTCTACCTCCCTTCCCAATACAAGAGGAGCAACATGATCAACCAACATCACATACATCATATCATGATAAACATCATAAGAACATCTTAACCTAATCATACATATCTAACTTACAGTTAGGGTTCCTTGATTAGGGTTCAAGATGTTCAACAAGGGTTCTAGGATGGCTCTACTCGATATACAACATACAGACCCATCTGGAGTGCCAACTTCCAGATGAACTACTAAGAGCACTACTCTCCATACCTGCTCCAGAAGCACTCCCTCTCAATCCTAGCGTCTCCATGGCCTTCGAGGTGTTCGAGGTAGCTCCCACTCCTGCTGAAGCGCTCATTCCCTGGGGGCTGCCATGCTATGCTGTGCCACAACAGACGGTTCTCAAAACGGAGTTTCGGAAGAAGGTTTGAAGGTTTGTTGGAGTTTAAAAAGAGGCCTAGGGTTAGGTTTAGGCCTTTATAGGTTAGGGTTCACATGTTATGCCACGTGGCTCCAATAGGGTAAGTCCGTGTGGCGGGTGCCCAATAGGTTAAGGCCACGTGGAAAGTGGTCTTAACCTAAGGTTGGCTACGTTATATGAATAACTTAGTCATGCCCTCTAGTGCCACAATCTATGGTATACAAGGCTATGAAGGTAGAGTATAGTAGCGGACACGGAAATATATGATTTATGACGATATTTCCACCGGAACGCCACATCCCTTAGGATAATGCTTTGTCGGCATTACCCTAAGGTAACGAACCCAGAATGACCCGCAAAACTCACAACAAGAATATAGGAACTTAACTCTTATTGAAAAGATCAACTTTTCGTTAATTACTTGTTATGTAATTATAAGGCTATATTTATAAGTTATACAAAATTATATAGTCATAGCAACTATTATTATAAAAATATACACATATAATATTATTACAACAAATTTAGGAGTTCATAGTTAGTCTAAAATCTATGACTTATCTTCTAAAAATGCTCCCTCCTTCATGCTTCCTTTCTTGCCTGCACAAGTAGCACATTACGCTATATAAGTTAATAAGTTTGTGGTTTTAGGGGACCACCCCCTTACCTACCTCTTTGAGCGAACTACTAGCTCAAGGTTACCCTACTACCTTGCACTTTCGATCATGGCCCTTTCGGTTTGAGCTTAAGGACCATTTAAGATGATCCTATCATTGCCCATGATCAAGTGCTACCTTGTACTCAATTACACGGTGCGAAAGTTTCGCGATTGCATCATGCCCCAAGGGTTTCAAGCTAGGGAACGTCTCACGATCCCATCATTGCGCATGATCACTTTGACCTTCATCATGACCCCCCTATGGTCAGGTGTGCGAACCCCGCATCGTGGCATAGAAGCATCCGACAGATGTCCCATCATCGTCCACCATGCCTCACTTCCTCTCTCGCATGACCCTACTGGTCATGCTCACCTCTTGGTGCATGTTGGCCTAGAGAATGCCTTAAAGGCATATCTCATCATCGCCTACACGTTCCAAGGTTGTGGGAAATGTAGTCTACTAGCTAGAATACATATGCCACTACTAAAGCATCGTGGCATAGAGAGCATCCCACCGGATGTCCCATCTTAAGCCCACCATGCTTCACCATCTCACCACATGACCCTATCGATCATGCGCACCTCTTGGTGCGTGTTGGCCTAGAGAATGCCTTAAAGGCATTATCTCATGATAAGCCACACGTTCCAGATTCCCCGCACATGCACTCTACAAGCTAGAATGCACATGCCACCACTAAGGCTAACTAAGAACGCTCTAAGCTAACGGCAAGTCGGCGTCGACAAGATCGGGGGCGACGCCCATCAAACTCCCTCATGAAGTCCGAAAGTATTGCTTCTCCAATCCTGCTTCAATACCCCTGCTATGCGTCTTCCACGGGCAAGTGTTTCCACTTGACCAAATACTGGAGGGACTGAGACCTCCTGGTCTTCTTGAATGACTTATCAAGATGCAATTCAGTGACAATTTCAACTTGTTCTTCCGTCATTTCCAACAAAGTTGGAGTATCCAAAACCTCATCAAGGTTAGGATCGTGCCTTTTCAATAAACTCACATGGAAGACCTTGTGGACTTTGAGGTGCAAAGAGATCCAATTTGTGGCGAGGAGAGCCCTCTCCAAGATCTTGAACGGACTGGGCCACCTAGGGGCAAGCTTCTTACAATTGCCGATGCGAAGCTTCCCTTGCTTGACCCTTTACTTGAGCCAAACTTTATCTCTCACAACGAAACAACTCTCGAGGAGTTTTATGTCTAACTGCTAGACTCTTCAGATGTGCCCATGCTGATTGAAGATATTCTAACACTTCTACCAAAAGCTACTGCATATTTGCTGTCGTTGTTGAGAAACTTCCACCTTGGGCACTAGATTATGCTACATAACTAGGGTCAAGTATTGATAATTGTAACCAATCATGGATGGAAGCTTCTTCTATCTTCTTGCTGAATTCGCTTGCCGAAGTGGAGATGGCATTGCAAATTGATGCTTCAAAAGCTTGCCAATGAGTGGCGATGTCTTAACATCTCCATGGCTGCATGCTCTTCCATTGATTTGCTGTAGATCACGATGTCGTCGAAGAGAATTGATGAAGAAATCATCCAAGGAATCTTCGAAGATGTCGTTCCTCAAATGCATACAAGTTGGTGGAGCATTCCATAAACTCAGGAGCATTACTGCAAGGTCATAGTGCCCATACCGAGTTCTGAAGGAGTCTTATAATTATCTTCCCCCTTCATCCTTATTTGATGGTTGCCTGACCTTAAGTCAATTTTGTAGAAGAATCTTGCTTCTTGGGGCTGATCCATTTTGTCGTTTGCTTGTTGAGCTGCCCATGTTGATATACATCTTTAGACTTCCATCCTGGCCGAAAGGATCTCAAGTCGATCAACTCCTACAACTGCTTCTTGAGCTCTACTAGCTCAGAAGTGCTCATTCTATAAAGAGCTTTGCTGGTCGGCTCTGCATCTGGTGCAAGAGTGATTTCAGACTCTACGCCTCTATAGAGCAAAAGCTCTCAAATTTCATATGGAGGTATATCATGGGACTTCTTGATTAACTTAGAAATTGGCCGAGGCAACTGTTCCGAAGTCGACAACTTGTAGCTTATACACAACCTCATTAAATGTACTTAAGTAATTGCTTTTACTGGCATGCGTTGCACGATTAAAATTACTTCTTTAACTTAAATTATAAGGTACTTGTCGTTTGGTACTAGGATAAGTATCTCTTGCTTATGATAATCAATTATTGCCTTAGCCAGCTTTAATATTGCATGCCTATTATGAGGTCATAGTTGCCAATGTACATAAATTGGTGCCGATGCTCTACTTTGCTTCGCTTAAGGTTGATGTCGAACTTGACTCTTGTTCCATTGGTGCTGCTAAATACTCGGCCTTGCCATAATTACTGGCCTAGATTTAGACTTAAGAGTCTTGCTCTTAAAGATGTCCGCCATCTAGAAGGTGCAAAATTACAAGTTAAAGAACTACTTACATAAATCCTATGGCCACAAATTTAGTAAGCATAACCTTACTTTTGGGCACACATAGAAACTATGCAATTAAATAATTATTCTTGTTTTTTATCTAATCTATACTCTAGGATCTCCCCTTTCTTAATTATTGCCCTCTTGGAATAGTCCCACCTTTGAGTTGATGCCATCTAAGAAGTTGGCCGGACTTATTAGATTGCTTTCCTTCATTTGGTCGGATTATTCCTTATGCTGTGGAAGTACTCGTCATATACATGGTCGACAATTATCCTATTATTGAACCCTTCTTAGGGAGGTGATCAAGCTCACGAAGAGGTTCCAATATGTTGGATATCTGTCATCAATGTATACAATTATTGTACTCCATACGTTTTTCTTCCCAATCCTTGAAGCTTTGCTCCATTCTTGGGTCCATCCCTTTAAAAAAAAAAAGACAAAAAATCTACTCGAAATTTCGTCCCAACCCCATCATGGATATTATCACCCATAATTCTAAGATATTCGACTATCTGATAGGTCCTCTAACTTGCTTAGAGCTGGTGTAGTCGTTAATCGTTGGAGTAGCAAGGCAATGATCCCTAATTTGTTGAAAATCTGGTCTCCTTGGAGTTGTTGTATAATCATTCTTGTGCCCTGCTTTCTTTTATTGAGCAAATTCTGACTCTGCTCGTCCTTAATGTTGATGCTGACTACCTTTATTAAAATTATCCCTCTTAGTGGACTTGGTGATGTAGTGGCGACACAAGGCTCGGTGTCGCATCCCAAAGGCTTGAAGGTAACGTTCACCACTGTGTTTAGAATCTTTCATATCGGCTCATCTGCCTTGGAGGTTACGAGATTTGAGGATGATTCTTCTAACTCCTGAATTGATATTTTTGTGTTGACCTTGTTGATTTGATTCTTCATCTTGGCGGCCACATGCTGCTGTTATAAGGCTGATGAAAATGTTGAGTGCTTTACCACTTCTAATTGTGCAACTTCTCTTGTTGAGAGGAGTTTATGTGCATTCATCTGCATGGATTAATCTTGACTGATCAATTAATAATGCTGGTATTTGGTCCCCCATGATGCCTCTTCTTGATGGTGTTAGACCTCCGATCTCTAAGGTGGAAGATCGAAGATCATCATGAGCTTGCGATGGTGCTGCCGAGGTTGATGTAGCCGCTCTGAAGTATTAGGGCTGATGAGGAAGAAATTTGTTGCAGTCTCGCCATATTCCTATTTCTGAGCAGCCCACCACAACAGGAGAAAGGTCATTTAGCGACGTCTATAGCGACCTCTAGGTCACGCCTATCTATCGCCCGACGTCGGCGGATGTTTCTGGCGTGACCGACGGCGTCGCCGGAGACACGCCGTCGCGACGCGGCGTCGCGTCGCGACGCCGGCAGACGGGCAGTGTTTCGGACGCAGACGCGGGCGTTACCGCTGAGCGTCGCATGTGACGTAACACGTGGAATGTACACGTGGAATATCAAAAATCCGTGTGCTTGGTAAAATCCCGTGTATCGTCGCATTGCGGCGTCCACAAAAAATTATGAAAATCCGTGTAATTAGAAAAGCCACGTGGCAATAAAAAAAAAGCCACGTGGATACGCCGCGGCGTGCGGAAAAAAATAAAAAATAAAAAAATAAAAAAATGTTTGGCTTAGATAATTATTACAATATGATGTACAAGGAGCAAAAGGGCATTTATATTTTTATATTTATATTTTTAAATAATCACAAAAGTATTTTTATATTTATATTTTTAAATAATCACAAAAAGTGAATTGTATTTATATTTTTAAATAATCACAAAAGACTTCGTTAAGGGAGTATCCACTCTTTTTAGCCTAGAGCTAATCTATATCGGTCGGTGGAGTAGTCATCCTATTCGGGTTGCGATTGGATGGCCCTCCACCATAGTTTCTGAGATCCCTCGTAGACCCGCCCCATGTCCTCGTGCAGGGCTTGATTCATCTCCCCTTTGCTTCTATAAAAACCAAAAGAATATGGCATTAATGTAGTTCATAGAATTATAATAATTTTTTCTACAATGCACCCCATTCTCGTGATGTGGGATGTGGGTTCCCTCTTCGTATAAGCTGTCATGAACCTACTCGGGAAAACAAGAAAAAATCGTGGAAAATACGCAAGAAATACGGAAGAAATACGCTAAGATCGGAAAAGAATCTGATATATGAACAGGAATCAATAATACAATAGCCGAAGGCAAGCGGGGAATACAAGACAGATGCCTAGAAGGCTCAAGACTGGCGTTGAAAGGAATGGTTTGACAAGAAGGAGGTGCCTCCTTATATATCTAGACCAATCGATCGGGATCGCGCCACTCCAATGGATGAGATCGCCAAGTGTCGATGCATGCATTTAGGGTTCTAGAACATTCTAGAACCTTTCGAGATAGTCCCACATATGAGAAAGACGTGAAGGAATGTCTTCAACAACTATTGGTAGCGCACTTGGCAAGGGTGTGTGACTCGCAACTTGAGTTCAAACCCTGTCTTGTGCAACTACCCTTTTACATCCGTGTGACGACCATCTTTTGTACATAGGAGTATAATGTTCGTATGATCACTAATATCCGTATGGTCGCCACACTATCCCCCTCCCACGATGGCTAACGAGTCCTCAAGTCAAAATACTCAAGCTTGGCTTATCGAGGGTAACGTCGGTGAAACTCCATAATTTTGTCGAGTGCATTAGTCGATTCTCGGCAAGATGCTCCTGGGTTCTATCACTTGGCAGTAACCTTCCCAATCGACAAAGTAATACAATCGTCGTTAAGAAACTTAGAGTCCGTAATCTCTTGAACCTCGAACTTCTCATGATCATCAATCTCGACCGGTGGTGGAGGTGGAGGTACTCGATCCAGGAAATGGATTCGCCATATAGGGTTCTAACAAAGACACATGAAACACCGGGTGAAGCCGGACTGATGGCGAAAGCTCCAAACGGAAAGCAAACATCACCAACTCGTTCAATGATCCGATAGGGACCCTGGCCTTAGTCGAGAGCTTGTTACAAGGGCGAAGCTGTCGGCAAATCATGACTTAAAGAGCCAAACAAGATCACCAACCCGCAAAATGAGGGGCCCCGGCGTATCGGGCGATCTTGTCATGATGGCGATAACGTGCTTTTGGGCCTGGCGAAGATGGTCTTTGAAGATCATCCGAAGCATGCGGAGCTTCACGAAGCCTCCTCTAAAGACCGGGATTGTTGAGTCATATCCAGGAGCAATCAAAGACCATCGAGGGATGCATGCCGAAATTAATAAAGAGCTGATCCGCCCGTGGAGGCATGGACGAAATTATTATAAGCAAGTTACGCGCCGTAGCCAATCAACCAGTCATCCTGGCCGATAATTGATGAAGCATCGCAAAATCGCTCAAGGGTTTGATTAGTGCGCTCCACCTGTCCATTGGTCTGCCGGATGATGTAATGGGAAGAGCGAACGTTCCACATTACGCAAGAGTTGCAATAGACGCTTCCAAAAATTGGCAATAAATTGAGGGCCGCGTCACCGATAATGTTATCACGGTAAGCCATGGAGTCGAACCACCTCTCGAAGCAAGAGAACCGCTGTGGCTTCACTAGAGATAGAAGTGCTGCAAGGAATGAAATGTGCCATCTTGGAAAAACGGTCAACAACAACAAGGATGGCGTCATGGCCCTGGGAGGATGGAAGCTCGTGATAAAATCTCTTGAAATACTCTTCCAAGGACCGGCCGAACTGGTAAAGGCTGAAGCGAGCCATGAGGGAAGATGCCTTGGAACCTTGGCCGGCCGCCCGGATGTCACAGGATCGAATAAAAGCTTCGACAGAGCGACGAAGACCTGGCCACCAATACTCTCGACTAATAAGTTCAAGAGTCTTGGCTACTCCAAAGTGTCCGGCAGAGGTGAATCATGGCAAGCCCGAAGAACACGAAGCCTAGAAGCACCATCGGCACATATAGAAGCCCATCACTCCGCGGGGAGTCCATCTCGAACCTCAAAACGATCATAGTCTCCATCCCATCTGGCGAGAAGATGATGCGGCCAATGTGTGAGAATACATCTTGAGCCAATGGATCGGAGGGCGTAGATGCTCGAGCGAGACTCCAACAAGGTCGTATCATGAGGCCTCTCAAACAAAGTGAGAGCCATAAACCGGAACCAATCGTGCCCTAAAATAACTCGTGGATTGCTGATCATATGGGATCACCTAGTTTGGGCTCAAGGTAGGAGCGCCGAGACAAGGCATCAGGCTTTCCTTGGAGGGATCCGGACGGTACTTGATCACGAAATCAATCAGGGATAATACTTGAGTATGTCACCGCGGAGCACTCGAAAGCAGACTGAAAATATTCGAGATTTCGGTGATCCGTGTAGATCGGGTGGACCTTATAAGGAGATCCCTCCGAAAAACGTCTCCACTCCCCTCGAAAGAATCCACTATCGCCAACAACTCCTTGTCATAAATGGGATAGTTGATTTCAAGAGAAACAAACTTTCGTGGAATGATAGGCGATTGGATGCAATTCATGGTCATCCCCCCCGTGACAGGATCCCACCAAGCGCAAAAAATCAAGCACCGCTTCAACAACATATGGGCTCAAAGGATCTGCATGATGAGCAAGAACCGGCGCCGTGGTGAAAGTATGCTTCGTGGTAACAAAAAGCGGTATTCTCGCCTACGTCCATTCGAATGGCACGCCCTTGACGGTGAGGCATGTCAAAGGAAGAGCAATCTCGAATAATCCGGATGAAACGCCGATAGAAATTGGCAAACCCAAGAAAAACGAACATCTCGAGCGGATGAAGGTGTTTGCCACTCGTAACAAAGCTGACCTTTTCGGGATCCATAGAGACTCCATGTGGAGTGATGCGATAGCCAAGGAACTCCACATTATCCTGCTCAATTGACACTTCTCAAGTTTGGCATATAACCCATGCTCACGAAAAACGAAGGACACGCCGAACATGCCTCTCATGTTCGCCGAGAGTCTTAGAATAAACAAGAATATCATCCGGATAGATGATAACAAAAGCGCCTAAGAACTCTCGAAAAACATCATTGGCCATATCTTCGGAATATCGGGGCATTGGTAAGTCCAAACGGCATAACCGCGGTTCGAAATGGCCATACCGAAAATTTAAAAGTTGTTTTTACTCATCACCCTCCCGGATCCGAATAAGATTGTAGGCACTCAAGATCAATCTTCGTAAAATAATGCGCACCTTGAAGTTGCTCCAACAACTCTGGGATCGAGGAAGCGGATACCCATTCTGGCATCGCGGATTTTGTTGAGGCCGCGATAATCAACCACTCAGCCTTAGCTTAATCATCCTTCTTAATGAACTTGGATCTTGCCTTCTAGATTTATCGAACTCGCTAAGAGAAATCTTCGAGATCAAAACCAGGGCATGAAGAAGCCTCTACAAAAGGTGAGCGTGAACATGAGCAGAACATGAACGCGAGAGCAGGAGCAATTAGAACATGAATCGAACATGAACCGATCAAGAACCGGAGCGTAAAAAGTGGACCGGATCAAGAGCTGGAGCAAGAACGTAGGACCGGAGCAGAACCGGAGCAGAACAGAAACCGAACCGAACGTAAACCGGAACTGGAGCACGGGCTGGGATATCATCAAGAATATGATCAGAATCTGGGGCATGAACTGGAGCAGAGGCAAGAGGCGGATCAGAACATGGAACAGCAAGGACGGAGTCATGGGCCCACGATACTGTACGGATCGAAGTCGATGTTGGTGTAGAGACCGACTGGCCGATGAACTGGAACTAGAGCTAGAACCAGCAAATCGAAATGATCTAGTACGCCAATCAATCTGTGGGTTATATAGCTCAAGCCAGGGCAAACCCAAGACTATTGGCGCATGAGGGCTAGCAATGAGATTGAAGGAAATACTACAAGAAACTCCCTCAAACAAAACCTGAAGAGGCGCAGTACATTACGCGGATCGCATTTTAGGAGATCTCCCCGCCCATCAATCACTTCAACAGGCGGGATGCTCAACCTTGCTTCTAGGGATGGCGTGCTTACTAGCGAACGCACTATCCATAAAGCAAGCATTTGCACCACAATCAAGTTGCGCCAACACTTGTAATTCTCCAACTTCTGATTTCAATGATATAGGGATGAAGAATGCCTTGCTGACCTTATCCGATGGAATAAACATGTCAGGAAATGTGGAAGGAGTCCGAGAAGAGGTGGCCAGCCGACGAGACTCTACTACTGACCGCCCCCAAGTTTTTCGATTGATTTAGGATTCAACAGCGGGGCATCCACGCGGCGATATGACCAGCTCCTCCACGGTAGAGGCAAAGATTAGCCTCTCCGGACGCGTTTCGCGGCCGCGGATAAGGATCCTCGAATCGCCCGACAACCGCATAGGCTCAGTTCAGATCTGCTAGATTCAACGGTGATGAGACCGAGGGCCATGAGCTACAGCGCTTGTGTAATGGAAAGACTCGACTACGTCTCTCTTGCCTACGTTTCAAGAGCCGTTATCACATCGAACCGCAAATCTGATGGCTTCTTCCAAACTCGTGGGATCCTCCATAGACAACAACATATCTTTGACATCCTCTCGTGAACCCCTTCGAAAACAATCTCGGCGAAATGCAATATCATCCCGTGCGCAAGATCATCGCAATTTGTGAAAATTCGATGCATATAACGGTAAGCTTCGGCGAGCCTTGCCTTAAGTTGCAAAGTTTTTTATGATCATGTTGGGCCGACGATCGGTGTCTCCAAAGCATGCTTCGAAGTTCGCAGTTGAAAGCAGCAAAAATCAGTAAACTCTAGGGCTCCTTTCTCCAATAAAGGAGCAAACCAACTTAGAGCCGGCCCCGTGAGAAGAGAACCAATCAGCCCCGTGTTCTTGAGTCGTGGGATATCTATGAGGATGGAGTTGAATCACAAGCCCGTCGATTCAAAACCACCTGAAGCTTGGACCGAGTGCCGCCAAACTTCCGGTAAGGCTGATCTTAGGCTCGATAGCCTCAATCCGAGCTAGAAGCGGATTCATGTGAAGCAACACGTTCCTTAAGCTCTTTATTGTCCAACCGCAACGGCCGGGCATACTTGAACAAGCCGCTTTGGACTCTTTGTAATAAAGTCGGAACCTCCTCCATAGATATAAAAACACTAAATACTGAGCAAAACAATGCTTAGGATCGAAAGGGGCAAGAACAGGTAAGGGATTCCGGTTCAAACCGCCATGAACCTACAAAAAAAAAACAAGGAAAATACGTGGAAAATACGCAAAGAAATACGGAAGAAATACGCCAAGATCGGCAAAGAACTGATATATGAACAGAATCAATAATACAATAGCCGGAAGGCAAGCAAGAATACAAGATGATGCCTAGAAGGCTCAAGACCATGCGTTGAACGGAATGGTTTGACAAGAAGGAGGTGCCTCCTTATATATCTAGACCAATCCGGCCAAAGGATCGCGCCACTCAATGGATGAGATCGCCAAGTGTCATCAAGATGCATTTAGGTTCTAGAACATTCTAGAACCTTCCGAGATAGTCCCACATATGAGGAAGACGTGAAGAAATGTCTTCAACAACTATTGGTAAGCGCATTTGGCAAGGGTGTGTGACTCGCGAACCGGAAGGTTGTGAGTTCAAACCCCGCCTTGTGCAACTACCCTTTTGCATCCGTGTGACGACCATCTTTTGTACATAGGAGTATAATGTTCATATGATCTTAATATCCGTTATGGTCGCCACAATAACCGCTGGATACAGATAAACAGACTCCACGCCCGTGGCTATTTTACGTACGCTTGCTAGGGGAAACCCGTGATAGCCGTGTCTATGACAATATAACGAGTATTAGCTAATGACATTTAAAGTTCTTATTAAAATTAATGTGACCTTTTGCATCCGCGGTGGACGACCATCTTTTGTACATAGGAGTATAATGTTCATATGATACCTAATATCCGTATGGTCGCCACAATAACCGCTGATCTGATAAACAGCTCCACGCCCGCGGGCTATTTTTACGTCTTCGCTTGCTAGGGGAAACCCGATAGCCGTGTCTATGACAATATAACGAAAGTATTAGCTAATGACATTTAAAGTTCTTATTAAAATTAATGTGAACTAATATAGCTCTTACGAATCTATGGTGAAACCCTTTCCGACCGCTGGAGCCCAAATGAGACGGGTTTCGTTCACTTTTAGTTGCTTTGTCGGGCCCGAGCTCTATGTTTCTATTCTCGGATCCTTTGCATCGCTCGAATGCAATCGATTGCAAGGCACACAACATTATCACAAGTTAAAGTGAACGAATGGCAAAAAAATAAGAAATACCTTGATATCTTCCTTTGTGGAGATTAAGTGGTTTGAGGACTTTTGACCAATCGCCTCCAACTTTTTCAAGCAAGTCATCTTCAGTTCCTTGACCACTCTTTGACTTTGACATAAATCGATAGATCAACGCAATATTAAAATAATAAAAAACAAGACTATGACTAGGTCATGTACCTAACAAAAATAATAAGAAATGTGGGACTAGGGCCCGAACATCTGGTCCCCTCCACTCATGGTGGAGCCGAGCATGTCCTTGCCCTAGCTACCTCTAGCTAAAACCGACAATGAACGTGAACTAAGGTCAGAACACTGGGTCCTCTCCACTGCGGTGGAGCCGACCATGTCCCTTGCCGTAGCCACCTCTACCTAAGAATGAGAAGAAAAGTGGACTTGGACCGGGACATCGCGACGCATAAGGTGGAGCCGACCGCGTGCCCCTTGAACAAGCTACTACAATTTTATTTTAAACCTAACAAATAACAAGTCAAGTCGACTTGAACCCTGTAAGTGATCCTCTCCACTCTAGGTGGAGCCGACTGCGTGCCCTTGAACAAGCCACTCCTTAACCTAGGAAAATAAAATTTGATCATAGTGGAAGTGGACTTCGAACCCGGGTACACATGGTCCTTCCACTCTAGGTGGAGCCTAACCGCGCCCTTGAACAAGCGACTCATTTTCAATTTTTTTTTAACCTATTTAAAGCTAAAAAAATGCAAGTGTGATGAACTTAGCAAATGAAGAACGGTGTGCATTAAGATCCTGCCGGGCCCAAATAAAAAGGACAGCTGCCAAACCTGCAACAAAAGGTTAAAAGAATAAGAACAAAAGAAGAAGAAGATAGAAAAAAATAAAAAAATTAAAGTGGAAAAAATAGAAAATCAAGAAAAAAAAAATAATCTAAGAAGAAGATAAGGGTGGGAGAAACAAGAGAAGGAGGGGAGAAGAAATAAGGGAAGGGTCAAGATGAGAATGGAAAAACGAAGGAGAGAAGAAGAAATGATGGGGGGGGGGAGGGGAGAGAAGAATAGAATCGAAGGGGAAGAGAAAGAATAGAAGGAGGAAGAAGGGGAGAAAGGAAGGAAAAGAAATATGAAGAGAAAAATAAGAGAAGGAAAGAAGAGATAAAAAATAAGAGAAGAAGAAAGAATCGAAGAAGGGAAGAAGAGAAAAAGAAGAATAGAATCAAGAGAAGAGAAGAATAGAATCGAATAAGAGAAGAGAATAAGAGAATAAGAATAAGAGAAGAGAAGAATAGAATAGAATAGAATAAGAGAAGAGAAGAATAGAATCGAGAAGAATAGAATAAGAGAAAAGAAGAATAGAATCGACGGGGAAGAGAAAGAATAGAAGGAGGAAGAAGGGAAGAAATAAGAGAAGGGAAGAAGGGAAGAAGGGAAGGAAACGAAATATGAAGAGAAATGAGAGAAGAAGAAGAAGAAGAAGAAGAAGAAGAAGAAGAAGAAGAAGAAGAAGAAGAAGAAGAAGAAGAAGAAGAAGAAGAAGAAGAAGAAGAAGAAGAAGAAGAAGAAGAAGAAGAAGAAGAAGAAGAAGAAGAAGTTGTCGGTAAGGCAAATTAATTCAGTGAAAAATGAGGGTTTGACCTCATATGCACAATATGAGTGCAAAAACATAAGATCTTTCTTAAATGGGCATGTAACTATGTACTAACAAGGTACCTCCAATGGTTTGCCATGGGAAATTGCAAAACCATTAGACCTTACGTTGAAGGTTTGGAATACAAGACAAAAATAAAATGGTCCACGTTCCATTACCAAAGATAGCTTTTATTTTTAAGTCTTTAATTGCCTAGTAAGCAATGCTACAATTAGAAATAATTTCACCTAAGGTGATGGGTTGGTGGAGTAAAGGCATTAAATGATATGCCAAGTGCAATAATTGCTTGCTTCTCTTTGCATGGTTTTATATCCATTAAAAGATGTGGACACCTATGTAGAAAAATACTATTTGAAAAGAAATGCTTGCTCTTCTTTGCAGGGTTTCATATCCATTAAAAAGTGGGTTTCGTATCCACTAGGGTATGATGTGGTTAGATATTGGAAATATTCTAAAGAAAATTGAGTTGGGCTTGTAAAAGTGGCTAAGAAACGCATGTCATTAAAGGAAAATTAAAGGAAAGGTAAACACTTGGATATTCGAATTATTATAAGGCTTCTTAAATTTGTTAAAAAATCGAAAATGGGTGACATCATTATATTAGCTATATATAAAAGGATTTTTTGAGGGCATGCATATATGCCACATCTAAGCTTTATAGAAAATATTTTGCATGTACTTTTTGGAAAGAATTTGGGGCTTTCATTAGCTTTTCCATCTCCATTTTGAGCAATATGTGAAGCGATTGCTTTTTTGTTTTGCATGTCATGTGGCCATGTGTTAAGATGCAAAAGATAAAGAGAGATATGGAAAAATCCTTGGTATTTTTACAGGGTCATTTTTAATGGAGTCGACTCGAATGGGCAATAGACATTTATTTAGCATTTTGGGCCTCCGTTTGGCGCCAAATGTCCCATTTATAGTGTCAATATGGTTATGGCTTTAACCCAAATTTAATATGGATGAAAAGCAGATCGGATTTGCTACAAAAGCCGGATTGGCATGGCCAAATGAGCCAAGTTCATGCATTGATGTGGTTTACTTGCTACCGGATTTTGCATCTTGGGATCATTGCATTACATAAGGATTTGAGAATGGTAATCATTCAGGAGAGATTGCACTATACTAGAATCTTGAAGGTACCATTTTGTTTTTGCCATTTAAACGTGTTTCTTCATGTTAGTGCTCTAGATATGCAATACCCTCGACTGTAATGATAATGTTAAGGCTTCGGTTAGATGCCTAATGCAAACTTTCGCTTTTACCAAGAGCCTTATCCTCATATGAAGCATTTGTTAGATGCGCCTATTGCCGGGAGCATATGTAGCATGGTTGCTCGCTCAAAAAGATCGCGATAGAAGGATTTGGAATGGAAATGACGGGCAAGGAGCTATAATGGAGCTCTCCTTTAAGGTGTCCGGCCATATATTTAACTGTTAAAATTTTGTCTTGATTCCATTTCCTAGTTTCTAGCCCCCGTTCAAAAAACAATATGGGTATGTTCATCCTTTTCTTTGCAACCTTTGGATTGGAATCGGTTTTAGATCTATTGTCCGAAGTAACATCCGGTCCCAGACATTTTAAGTCGCTTTTAAGAGCGTACATATGGCTTGCAAATGTATTATTCCTTTTGTTATAGGCCATAACGTGCTTAAGACCATATTCGAGGATAAGATATTGTCCCCATTATGACATCCACTTATTTTGTAAAGCTGAAAATAGTCTAAGGGTACCTGAATGGCTTGGATTATCTGACCTGCCTTTAGCACCCTGCGATTAAGATCAAATGGCAGAGAAGCGACAATGTTGCCAAGTATATACAACAAGCTTGATACAACAATTTTTCCTTTAGTATTTTATGGCAGAGTGTGAACTAATAATGCAGGTCCGTTTCTGTTGTTCCTGTTAGCCATGATAATCAGAATCATAAAATATTTAAGGGGTTTGTGTTGTTTGGTAAGGCAGCACATTGTGACACCTATGCTGGCTTGGTAATGACCTTATATGGATATATTCGACCCCTCATACTGCTTTAAAGCTTTATAAATGATGATACAGGTTTTGTGCTGAAATGCACACCCAAGGTTTGGATAAACTTGTATCTTTTCTGTTTGGTTTCTTAGTCTGTGAACTCTAGATTTATTCTAGAAGCATCTATTTACTGAAAATAATAGGTGAAGGGCGAAGAGCCAGATTGTTCTATAGCTTACCTGACGCCCCTTGTGTAGTTACCATGAACTTGCTAACTTATGCATTGTTTGGGTGCGGTAACTTTAACAATCTCTCTGCTACTATTTTTAGGTTCAGTTTTGGTACAATCGAGGGACCACATAAAACATTGGACCACTCTATGTATTGTACACACTTTTTGGTGAGATCCTCCCTTTTTTGGTGATTAAATAAAAGGGTGCATCCTAAAGATTGAGTGATCTACAATGACACTCTTTGGAGTTGAACATGAACTTGATATGCTCTTAGAGGTTTATGAACTACCCGGATCCCCGCCTTAATGACAAGTTTTATGATTGTGGTTCATTTTCAAGGAATGAAAGCCGATGGAAAAATTTATTCTTTTACTTATCTACATGCATTAAATACGTGTTCAAGTCTATATAATTAACATTATTATTGATAAGATTATTGTAATACATGATTGACAAAATGATTATGATATGTTATTACTTCCATGAATTAACCTGCTGAAAAAATGATATATTCGGATTTCTGCATCATACAACATGTTAAGTGACATCAAAACTTAAAATAAAATACTCTTATACTTATACTATGAAATCTTGTGAGTTATAATTTAAAGACACATGGGAGTAGGAGTACCTGATGTGGCCTGGCTTAACCCAGGATAGGTATTGGCTTATATGTCCTTACTATGAACAAGGTTGTTTAAATGTTTTTATACTTTAATCTTGACTGTAGTCTTAGTAAGAACATCATCGAAGAAGAAATTGTGACATCTATTTGTTGGAGGTATCCAACAAACACATCATTTCTGAAACCATGAAATAATGCTGATTCTATGTTGGTTTTGGCATAACTAATTGCTACTATGATTTATTACAGCAGAATGTCTGTTGGCTGATACTACTGGCTGGTTTGGGATATGGAGCTATGGGAAATGGTCCTAGTATCATTGTCCAACCCTCTGTATAGCATGAATACCAGTAAAGTGGCACACGATAAATTCTGAAGTGCTATCGGGTAAAGGCATCTCTTCTACATAACAGGTCAGTGTATATTATCTACTTTGCTCTATGCGTGGATGATATATGTTAAGTATCGTCTTAACTAGTCGGGGTTTATGGTTCATGGTGCCATTCCTCATAGAATCATCCTGTTAGATGCACTTTGCTGATGAATTGCCCTTTATATATATGGCTTATTGTGCCAGTTATACCACTCAAATGATAAATAGGACTATGGCCCAATGTGCCATCTCCTTGATATGGGTCCACTTTATATTCTAAATCTTATATTCGATTGTGATACGTTTTTGGAAGTGACTATGGTTCTTGAATAAATCTGAAATATGTTGGAAATGCTCATATAAAAAGTTGAGATCGAACTGAGGAAGTTAAAATGTTAAATATTTTATGATATGCTATGAACCTGACTATGATGATCAAGGTTTAAATAATATTTTTGAGATCATAATAACCAGCTAGATTTGGGACTAAGAAATTAGTTCTCGTCTGATGGTTATACTTGAGATCAAATGGGAAGTCTATAATGCTAAAAACGTTAATATTCCAGTGTCCTTTCTTGTTAAATGTCACCTCAGGGCAAAAGGATACAATTGGTGATCAGTGATAAACTGAGAGACCCAATGTACCTTTTAGCCCTTGCACATTTACCATTATCATGCTAATTGTGTATTGGTTGGCTGCAGGTACGGGTTCTCTCCTCTAATTGTCTTCATTTTGCTGTTAGAGTTGACGTTAACGCGGAAATGGAATAGCTGGAACTGGAACTGAGAGTACAGAATATGTTATTCTTTGAACTTTATACTCTAAAATTTGAGATTTACATTTTTGAACTTTAAAATTTGAGATTTACACTTGAGATTTACACTTTATATGCTTTAAAATTTAAGATTTACACTTTATGGAATATGATTTTTCAAATCTAGATATTTATATGGGCTAAGGTTTGTAGAGTGCCTGATGTGGCCTGGCCTAAAAAACCAGGGTGGATATTGGGATAAGTGATCTTGCCTTGAACAAGGTTCTTTTAATGTAATTGTTTGCATAACGTGGATCGTAGTCTTGGCAAGAACATGTACGAAGAAGAAATCGTGACTTCCACTTGCTGGAGATATCTGGCAAACGCATCACTTCTACAAACCAGGTTAGGTTGAATATTATTGCTTTTGGACAGTAAAATAGGTTTTGCTACCATATGCTATGGTAAATGGCCCATAGCCTATTATGATATAGTGTTTTATACTATATCAGGCTGTCCATGGTACTTAAGGCCCACTGTGCCTCATGTACTTCAAGATTTTAAAACCCTGACATTTTGTTGGGTCTTGAACTAGTCCATTGTACTAGTTCTTGAATTATCTGCTATTGCGGATATAGTATTTGGTCCAATGCACCTTATACTAATAAGATAAAGATGATATAATAATTTGATGCTGATTGAAAGATTCTTTGAATCTGTTTTTTTCGGGTGTGAAGTAGGACCCTCTTTTATAGGGGTCCTGCTTTCCTTATAAAAAGAGGAGTCCTACATCCCGAGGGAGGGATTGTGGGAGAAGAAGAAGAAGAAGAAGAAGAAGAATATTCTCTCTTCGAATCTTCATATCTTAAATACTTGCTCTTATGAGCTTTAATTGACTAAAGCATGGTATTATTGCATTTTGCATTAGGTTGCCTCTATGGAACTATTAGAAATCTAAGTGGTTCTTTATAATATGGTGGCCTTCACAATTGAAATCTTGGCCTATGGTAGGTTATATGGTAGGTTATAGTGCCACATCGGCTAGTTGGATTGTTCTCGCAAGATACATTGAAATGTTTGAGTAATATGCCTAAGGTGCATTTTGGATGCATATGCCTAAGGTGCAAGTTGCCTAGCTATATGACTATGAGGGGATGTTATATGACTGTGACTATTTTTCCAAAAGAAGGAATCCCACTTGGGAATATGACATGGAAATGAATCAAAAAAGTTTATGTGCATTTGGCAAGTTAATTTCTAACATGTAAAATGTTGGATTATTATTATAGTTATGACCTTAATGTTAAGTGCTTATGGGAAGCGAGGTGGGCCTTCAATGGTACACCACTTTCATTAATGGTATGGTGGAACATTGCAAAAAAGTCAACTTGAAGAACTATCTTTGGTGACGGTTGGTGTTTATTGCTAGTACTTGGGCCATATAGATGAGATGGCCTTATACATATTTTTTATCCTATGTAGTTGTGGAAAAATAAGTGACCAAATTTTAGGTTTCATTTTTCCTTCTAGCCGAAGGACTGTGGCGCCTAGCGCGGCTGAGCCGTTTTGCTTTGAGAGGCCACAAATGACATGCAGATCTTGAGCTATGGCCGATCTAAGAGGTTCGCTGATCTGCAAACTATGGTGCTGATTTCAAACTTCACGAATGGGGCTATAAAGATCAAAAGAATAGTGCAAAGTGCAGAGAATGGAGGCCACGAAAACCAGGTTAGTACGGCCTACTAGTAATCTGTTTTCGGTGAAGATGGAATGAATAATCTAGTCCTGGTAGGGATGAAGAAAGAACATGTTTTCATATAAACAAAGCTTTGTTGTTTATTTCCTTTATTCCCCTTTGATATAACGATGTGGCCATCCCAGGATATGTCTAAATGAAATGGTGACAAGGTAATTTATGAAATGATTGTTTTACCTCTTGGAATAAGGAATAGGATCTGGTGACAGAATTATAAAAGATAAAACTTTGCACTTGGTTGCTTGCAAAAGGCGATGTGGACATTTTGGAGCTTTATATTAATAGAGATATAAAGTTGCAGCAGAAATAAGATAAGGCTAGTTATAGATGGGAAAAGATATGATGTGACATGCTTGGAACTTTAGTTCTTTAACAAGGTAGCTTGTGCTACGTAGGAATTGAAGGGATGTTGTGTTGCACATTAAGAAATGTAACATAAATGTGGTCATGATGTTTAAAATTAGCTAGTACATCACTTTGAAGCTGTGGTAAGTAGCTAGAGTACTTTGAATCATAGAGGTTTAAGTACAAATTTGGACCTAATAAGATGGGCACTCTGAATCATAAAAGTTAAGTGCAATATTGGACTTGATGCTGCTTAAATCTGAATGCTTAGTTCCAGCCATGGTAAATTGAAGCATGCTAATATTCCTGTTAAGTTGAGAAAAGTGGTTGTTTATGATGCAAGACGCAAGAACAAGCTTTGATGCTTCGGCTCATAGATGAGCTCTATGGTTAGCTACTTTGTTGTTCAAATGCTGCCAAAGATGACATGCTTAAATTAATTCTAATTCTTATATTCAAAAGTTTATATTCTAAATCTTATATTCGATTGTGATACGTTTTTGGAAGTGACTATGGTTCTTGAATAAATCTGAAATATGTTGGAAATGCTCATATAAAAAGTTGAGATCGAACTGAGGAAGTTAAAATGTTAAATATTTTATGATATGCTATGAACCTGACTATGATGATCAAGGTTTAAATAATATTTTTGAGATCATAATAACCAGCTAGATTTGGGACTAAGAAATTAGTTCTCGTCTGATGGTTATACTTGAGATCAAATGGGAAGTCTATAATGCTAAAAACGTTAATATTCCAGTGTCCTTTCTTGTTAAATGTCACCTCAGGGCAAAAGGATACAATTGGTGATCAGTGATAAACTGAGAGACCCAATGTACCTTTTGGCCCTTGCACATTTACCATTATCATGCTAATTGTGTATTGGTTGGTCACAGTGCGGGTTCTCTCCTCTAATTGTCTTCATTTTTTGTTAGAGTTGACGTTAACGCGGAAATGGAATAGCTGGAACTGGAACTGAGAGTACAGAATATGTTATTCTTTGAACTTTATACTCTAAAATTTGAGATTTACATTTTTGAACTTTAAAATTTGAGATTTACACTTGAGATTTACACTTTATATGCTTTAAAATTTAAGATTTACACTTTATGGAATATGATTTTTCAAATCTAGATATTTATATGGGCTAAGGTTTGTAGAGTGCCTGATGTGGCCTGGCCTAAAAAACCAGGGTGGATATTGGGATAAGTGATCTTGCCTTGAACAAGGTTCTTTTAATGTAATTGTTTGCATAACCGCGGACCGTAGTAGTCTTGGCAAGAACATGTCTGAAAGAAGAAGAAGAAGAAGAAGAAGAAGAAGAAGAAGAAGAAGAAGAAGAAGAAGAAGAAGAAGAAGAAGAAGAAGAAGAAGAAGAAGAAGAAGAAGAAGAAGAAGAAGAAGAAGAAGAAGAAGAAGAAATTGGTAAGGCAAAATTAATCGATGAAAAATGAGGGTTTGACCTCATATGCACAATATGAGTGCAAAAACATAAGATCTTTCTTAAATGGGCATGTAACTATGTACTAACAAGGTACCTCCAATGGTTTGCCATGGGAAATTGCAAAACCATTAGACCTTACGTTGAAGGTTTGGAATACAAGACAAAAAATAAATGGTCCACGTTCCATTACCAAAGATAGCTTTTTATTTTTAAGTCTTTAATTGCCTAGTAAGCAATGCTACAATTAAATAATTTCACCTAAGGTGATGGGTTGGTGGAGTAAAGGCATTAAATGATATGCCAAGTGCAATAATTGCTTGCTTCTCTTTGCATGGTTTTATATCCATTAAAAGATGTGGACATCTATGTAGAAAAATACTATTTGAAAAGAAATGCTTGCTCTTCTTTGCAGGGTTTCATATCCATTAAAAAGTGGGTTTCATATCCACTAGGGTATGATGTGGTTAGATATTGGAAGTATTCTAAAGAAAAATTGAGTTGGGCTTGTAAAAGTGGCTAAGAAACGCATGTCATTAAAGGAAAATTAAAGGAAAGGTAAACACTTGGATATTCGAATTATTATAAGGCTTAAATTTGTTAAAAATCAAAAATGGGTGCACCCTTTTGGTGACATCATTATATTAGCTATATATAAAGGATTTTTGAGGGCATGCATATATGCCACATCTAAGCTTTATAGAAAATATTTTGCATGTACTTTTTTGGAAAGAATTTGGGGCTTTCATTAGCTTTTCCATCTCCATTTTGAGCAATATGTGAAGCGATTGCTTTTTGTTTTGCATGTCATGTGGCCATGTGTTAAGATGCAAAAGATAAAAAAAGAGATATGGAAAAATCCTTGGTATTTTACAGGGTCATTTTTAATGGAGTCGACTCCCGGAATGGGCAGTAGACATTTATTTAGCATTTTGGGCCTCTGTTTACGCCAAATGTCCGCCTTTATAGTCTTAGAATATGGTTATGGCTTTAACCTTAGCCGAATATGGATGAAACAGCAGATCGGATTTTGCTAAATTCGGATTCTAAGATGGCCAAATGAGCCAAGTTCATGCAATCGATGTGGTTTACTTGCTACCGGATTTTGCATGCTTGGGATCATTGCATTACATAAGGATTTGAGAATGGTAATCATTCCCGGAGAGATTGCACTATACTAGAATCTTGAAGGTACCATTTTGTTTTTGCCATTTAAACGTGTTTCTTCATGTTAGTGCTCTAGATATGCAATACCCTGACCAGAATGATAATGTTAAGGCTTCGGTTAGATGCCTAATGCAAACTTTCGGCTTTTACCAAGAGCCTTATCCTCACTGCAGAAGCATTTGTTAGATGCAGCTATTGCTGGAGCATATGTAGCATGGTTGCTCAAAAAAAAAAAAAAAGATCGTGATAGAAGGATTTGGAATGGAAATGACGGGCAAGGAGCTATAACGGAGCTCTCCTTTACAGGTCTGGCCATATATTTAACTGTTAAAATTTTGTCTTGATTCCATTTCCTAGTTTCTAGCCCTGGTTCAAAAACAATATGGGTATGTTCATCCTTTTCTTTGCAACACTGGATTGGAATCGGTTTTAGATCTATTGTCTGAGTAACATCTGGTCTGTACTTAAGCTGCTTTTAAGAGCAGACATATGGCTTGCAAATGTATTATTCCTTTTGTTATAGGCCATAATCTGTGCTTAAGACCATATTCAGATAAGATATTGTCCTGCACATGACATCCACTTATTTTGTAAAGCTGAAAATAGTCTAAGGGTAATCCAAATAGCTTGGTTTATCTGACCTGCATGTAGCACCCTGCGATTAAGATCAAATGGCAGAGAGGTGACAATGTTGCCAGGTTTATACAAGAAGCTTGAAACAACAGTTTTTCCTTTAGTATTGTATCTGCAGAGTGTAAAAACTAATAATGCAGGTCTGTTTCTACTCTAGTTGTTCCTGTTAGCCATGAATCAGAATCATAAAATATTTAAGGGGTATGTGCTGTTTGGTAAGGCAGCACATTGTGATACTATGATGGCTTGGTAATGACCTTATATGGATATATTCGACCCCTCATACGGCATTAAAGTCTATATACGTAACATTATTATTGATAAGATTATTGTAATACATGATTGACAAAATGATTATGATATGTTATTACTTCCATGAATTAACTGTTCGAAAAAATGATATATTCGGATTTCTGCATCATACAACATGTTAAGTGACATCAAAACTTAAAATAAAATACTCTTATACTTATACTATGAAATCTTGTGAGTTATAATTTAAAGACACATGGGAGTAGGAGTACCTGATGTGGCCTGGCTTAACCCAGGATAGGTATTGGCTTATATGTCCTTACTATGAACAAGGTTGTTTAAATGTTTTTTATACTTTAATCTGACTGTAGTCTTAGTAAGAACATCATCGAAGAAGAAGAAGAAGAAGAAGAAGAAGAAGAAGAAGAAGAAGAAGAAGAAGAAGAAGAAGAAGAAGAAGAAGAAGAAGAAGAAGAAGAAGAAGAAGAAGAAGAAGAAGAAGAAGAAGAAGAAGAAGAAGAAGAAGAAGAAAGAAGAAGAAGAAGAAGAAGAAGAAGAAGAAGAAGAAGAAGAAGAAGAAGAAGAAGAAGAAGAAGAAGAAGAAGAAGAAGAAGAAGAATATTCTCTTCTGCAGAATTGATATTAAATATTATGGAACCATTAGAATTCTAAGTGGTTTTCTACATTGTGGTGGCTCTGGCAAATAAAACCGCCTCCTTAAATCAAGAAAGTGGCTAAAACCTTGCATTTGATATAGTGCCACATTTTTTGAAGGGCTTTATTGGCAAAATACATGCAAAATTCTCAAACTAATATGCCTAAGTTGCAAATTGCAATTTGGATGCATAATATGCAATCTAGTAACTCATGAATTAGCTATTGTTCCAAATAATACCCCTGGGGTATTTAAATTGGGATTTTAAAGTTTGCTTTATTTGAGGCATGCATGTTTGCCACATGTTACCTTTAGGGAAATTAAATTGCATGTAATGTTTATGAACCATTTGGTTCTACGCTTTTATCATGCAACTACAATATGACTTAGCTAGGGGCTTGGGTAACCGATTACATCAAAGTTTGGTTAAGGTAACATGCTTGTGGCCCTTATGAAATTTTGGCTCTTGTTTGAGTTATATTTCAGGAATACATGAGATTAGCTTCTCAAAATAATGGCTCCATGCTTTTTTACATGTGACGAATGAGATTTGCTTCTCAAAAAAATGACTCCATGCTTTTTTACATGTGACGAATTAATTGGGAACTATAAAGAGTCCATTTAAAAGTCCATTTTACCTTGTAATATTTGGGACTTTAGCTAGAACCCATCGACACATCTTTGCGCCTAAAGAATCCTTGCTAAGAGCAATATTGAGTAAAGAAAAAAGCCCTAAAGATTTTGACGGTTTAGCTCCAAGAACTAGATGGAGCCGATAGGTTTAGTTATACTAAACTGCATATCTGTTGAGCCGCAAATAGGCCCTTTCTTAGCCGATTTCTTCTTGGAACAAAAGCTAGTTTGAGAAATGCCAATATTCAGTGCAAAGGTACAGATCTCTTCCTGGATATGCTTGCTTATGTCAGTGTCGGCTTGTACAATGAGATTTTGAATCGAAACTGGCTTATGTAAAGACAAATCTGAGATTGCTTCGATGTCATGTGGAGTCGTATCTTGCCTAATCTGGTAACGTCAAGTTTTATTCTGCCATAATCGGTCAGAATGTTCTGTTACAGGGTTTTGCATTTGTCTACAAATGGCCAAGTGGATACATAACAGATGATATAGCATAACTTTGATATGGATTTCAAACAAAGACAGATCCTCTGGTTGCTTAGCTTGGTCGGCTACAGACCATTTGCTATAAAACGATGTTTGCAAATATTATTAAACTGTTTAAAGCAGGGCTTTATGCTGTTCGATTTATGCCAAACTTTAGGCCTGTGTAAATTGGAAAAAGACTTGGAGGCCAGTATAGAGGATTAAAAATAGAAGGGCCAGATGCCAACGCCGATTTCTATGTTCTTTACCATTGCTTAAATGATGGCAACTGATAACTGGATGCCAGCGATGGTGAAACAGATGCTTGATCTAGTTCCTGGTATTACAAAGATATGGCAAAGAAAAATTAGCTCTACAAGCTTCGATATTGCAGAAGGATGCCATATAATGGTTGTTCCATACACCATGATATTTCCTGGGCTCTTATTATCAGGTTTGAATCCCTGTTCATCTGAAAATAGTGGGTCTTTGTCTCAATATGTTGTTGTGGCCACAAAAGGCTTTACTTAGTCATATTACTTTTCTTAGTGCTAGCTTAGCCAATAAAGCCAAAGAATGGCTCCGCAGATGCTTTTGTATGCGAAGGGCATGCTAAATAGCTTAGCAATAAATGCCAGGACTTCTTGAATCTGGCTGGAGCATCTGATGATGCTGCGACAGGTCATTTTCCTTCTATCTAATCATAGTTACAGAAGTAAATGCTATCGAGTTTGATAAAGCTAACTATGAAGAAAAATATCAGGCTTGCGAATGAGCTTGTAACATAAGCTGACATGTGGCTTTGGCATTCGATGATGCCGTTCTTTTTGTACAGGTTGCCTTTATTGCATTCGTGATGATGCTACTTGATAAAGGATGTAACTCCAAAAGATGCTGGAAAATATATTGGCAACAACGTATTATCAAAAAATAATCGAAGCTCTCTAAATCAGGTTTGGTTAGAGCTTTGTATTGTGTTGGCTTTGAAACATATCCTTGCTCTTTCTTTCTTTCTATATGCTCAAAATGATAAAATGATAAAATTGAGAGTTAAAATGATAAAACTGTTATGTTATACTATAAAATTGACGATGAGTATCAAGTTTGCCAGCTAGATTTGGGACTAAGAAATTAGTTCTCGTCTAATGGTAATGCTTGAGACAAAAAAAAGGAAGTCTATAATGATATTATTCCAGTTTTCTTTTTCTTGTTAATGTCACCTCAGGGCAAAAGGATACAATTGGTGATCAGTGATAAACTGAGAGACCCAATGTACCTTTTGGCCCTTGCACATTTACCGTTTTCACGCTAATTGTGTATTGATTGGCTGCAGGTACGGGTTCTCTCCTCCAATTGTCTCTATTTTGTTTCTAGGGTGGTCGTTAACTTGAAGGAGATGGAATATTTGGAAGTAAAGCTGTTAAAGTTAAGAGTTATAAGATGATTGAAGACGAGAAAGAACATGATTTATGGCAAGAACTTGGTGAGATACTTCCATTGTTAAATTAATATTGTAAAACGGTTATATTTTCTCGATTAATAAATGAAAGGAAGATTACTATTTCAAGTAAAGGTTGAAGTCCATGTTATGCATATGATAATAAAATCTAAATTTAAGTTATATTGTGAAACTTTGATTATACCAAAGGCATAATGGAAGTAGGAGTACCTGATGTGGCCTGGCATAAAACACCAGGGTAGATATTGGGTGACATGTCTTACTTTGAACGAGGCGTTTAATTGTTTTTTTAAACATTATCTGACCGTAGTCTTTGTAAGAACATATTCGAAGAAGAAGAAGAAGAAGAAGAAGAAGAAGAAGAAGAAGAAGAAGAAGAAGAAGAAGAAGAAGAAGAAGAAGAAGAAGAAGAAGAAGAAGAAGAAGAAGAAGAAGAAGAAGAAGAAGAAGAAGAAGAAGAAGAAGAAGAAGCCTAGAAGAAGAAGAAGAAGAAGAAGAAGAAGAAGAAGAAGAAGAAGAAGAAGAAGAATATTCTCTTTGAATCTTCAAATCTTTAAAAGCTAACACTATTTGTTGTCAAATATGAAACTAAGACTATTTCTAGGCAGGCATTCTACTTGGGTATAAGACAATTGACATGAAAAAATCATGGTGCATCATGGTTTATTAATGGGCATATGCCACGGAAACAATAAGAGTAATGTAATTTTGGGAACATCACAATCTATAATTGCTCTTAGAGTTTGGTGGTCATGACAGTTGAGACTGGGGTCACAAATCGAAGTGCAAGAGAGATATGCAAATATGAGAATCCTACATAATGGCATCCTCCAATATATTTTATGGTGTAGAATGGCTTATACATGCATATATGATGGAAAAAATGCCAATGGTTATAAAGTTCCAATAGTTAAACTATGAATGTATAGAGAATACAAGGGATATGTTATATATTCAAAAGATGTTTATAAAGTGCACGGGATTATCAAGTGGTCATAAATATTCATTTGAAAAAAAATAATGTTTTTCTAGTTTAAAATTTATGCATGCATTTCCTTATATGCAAGCATGACAAGTGGTGGGCTACATGCAAATGTAATTTGCATGCAACTTTGTGGCTTATAACTAGCACAAAAAGGCTCATGGAACGTATGGACCTACTTGCATGTTAATACTCTAAGACTCTAAGGCTCTAAGGTACGGTGCCTTTTTGCCTATGGTCTTGGAAAATATTCTATGGTAAGTTCTAAAGGCAATTGATGTAGTCTATTGGTCAAAAAGAATGTCTATTGGACATAAATAAATGTCGGGTACATGTATTTTTTGGGAATTTATGCATTTGGGAGGAAACTTCCTTGAGTACCAAACTTTCCCTTTAAGATTTTTTCCTCAACGATTTTTCTATTACGAAATTTGTGGCATGGAAAATATAGCCAATATTGCATTTGGGATTTTGGCTTTGGCGCCTAAAATGTCGCCTCTGTGACCTAGGCACCTGGTATTGCAGAGCGAGGCCTTGTGTCAAGCCGATGGTTTTGCAACAGGTCGTTTTGCTGTGATAGAAAGGACGCCATCATGAACAGGGTATTCCCCTGCGAAAAGACCATAGATCAGATAAGGTAAATAGATTCCAGAAATGGATTTATGCCGTGTTTGTGCTGGATTTATGTTTTACATGTTCTTATTTGAACGTATATTCATTCAAAACTGCATGATAGCAGTTTCTTCTTCTGCATTATAAAGTTGTGGCACAGGAAGATCCTTATTGCATAATATAGTTTTGGATGTGCCCACAGGAAGATCATTGTTGCTGGAGTTTTAACTACACCCTGCAAACATATTTTGGAAAATTACTTGCAACATCAAAACTTGATGGGCGTGCATTCTAAGGTTCGATTTATTATTTGTTTGAGTAATCATGCTATGATTGATGCAATGATTCATTGTTTTTATAATTACATGCTTCCGTAGCATGTTTTACGCTGCCATAGTGTTCCTAAACATTCAGGGGCTTTCAAAATGTAGCAAAGTCACTTTTTTGACATTCTCTTCTTGAAATATGGCTTGAGAACTTGGCTGGAATTGCAAATAAGATTTCTTTTAGATATATAGTGTATCCGAGGTTGAGCCTATAAACCATATGTGATATTTACACAGCTGGAATATTTGCCATAGAAAGTAGTGGCATTTGTTTAATGTTTGTTTAATGCTTTGAGATGATTTTATAACTAGATTGGCTGGACAACAGCATGCTAATCCAGTTTTTGAAGTGGTTTTGTAAGGCTTTGAGCATGAGTCATGAGCATGTCTAAAACAGGATATGTTGATGTGAAAGCTGCCTACATGCTTGACTTGTTTTGGTTAATTATCGAAAACCTGATATAGATAAATTCTTTGATGACGGAAATGTTTATAATGTAAAGCGGAGATCCAATTGGGGAAGTTCAAAATGATAAAACTCTTATGCTATACTATAAAATTGAGGATGATTATCAAGTTTGCCGCCTAGATTTGGGACTAAGAAATTAGTTCTCGCCTCTAATGGTAATGCTTGAGATCATAAGGGGAAGTTTAAAATGATATTATTCCGATTTTTTCTTTTTCTTGTTAATGTCATCTTAGGGCAAAAGGATACAATTGGTGATCAGTGATAAACTGAGAGACCCAATGTACCTTTTGGCCCTTGCACATTTACCGTTTTCACGCTAATTGTGTATTGATTGGCTGCAGGTACGGGTTCTCTCCTCTAATTGTCTCCATTTTCTTTGTTAGAGTTGGCGTTAACGCGGAAGAGGATGGAATATGTTATATCAAGATTCAAAGTTTCCTTTACACTTTATACTTTCAAATTCAAAACTTCATAGATGTAAGATGTAAGATTCAAATTTATAGTTGTAAGATTATATGACAAGATGTAAGATTATTCAAGTTTATAGATGTAAAATTTTATGACAAGATGTAAGATTATTCAAGTTTATAGATGGAAGATTATTTGACAAGTTATATGGGCTTTGGTTTGGAGAGTGCCTGATGTGGCCTGGCATAAAAAACCAGGGTGGATATTGGGATAAGTGATCTTGCCTTGAACAAGGTTCTTTTAATGTAATTGTTTGCATAATTGTGACTGTAGTCTTGGCAAGAACATGTACGAAGAAGAAATCGTGACTTCCACTTGCTGGAGATATCTGGCAAACGCATCACTTCTACAAACCAGGTTAGTTTGAATATTATTGATTTTGGACAGTAAAATAGGTTCTGCTACCATATGCTATGGTAAATGGCCCATAGCCTATTATGATATAGTGTTTTATACTATATCAGGCTGTCCATGGTACTTAAGGCCCAATGTGCCTCATGTACTTCAAGATTTTAAAACCCTGACATTTTGTTGGGTCCTGAACTAGTCCATTGTACTAGTTCTTGAATTATCTGCTATTGCGGATATGGTATTTGGTCCAATGCACCTTATACTAATATAAGATAAAGATGATATAAAAATTTGATGCTGATTGAAAGATTCTTTGAATCTGTTTTTTCTTCTGGTGTAAGGAAGTAGGACCCCTCTTTTTATAGGGGGTCCCCTTTCCTTATAAAAAGAGGAGTCCTACATCCCGAGGGAGGGATTGTGGGAGGAGAAGAAGAAGAAGAAGAAGAAGAAGAAGAAGAAGAAGAAGAAGAAGAAGAAGAAGAAGAAGAAGAAGAAGAAGAAGAAGAAGAAGAAGAAGAAGAAGAAGAAGAAGAAGAAGAAGAAGAAGAAGAAGAAGAAGAGAATATTCTCTTTGAATCTTCAAATCTTTAAAAGCTAACACTATTTGTTGTCAAATATGAAACTAACACTATTTCTAGGCAGGCATTCTACTTGGGTATAAGACAATTGACATGAAAAAATCATGGTGCATCATGGTTTATTAATGGGTATATGCCACGGAAACAATAAGAGTAATGTAATTTTGGGAACATCACAATCTATAATTGCTCTTAGAGTTTGGTGGTCATGACAGTTGAGACTGGGGTCACAAATCGAAGTGCAAGAGAGATATGCAAATATGAGAATCCTACATAATGGCATCCTCCAATATATTTTATGGTGTAGAATGGCTTATACATGCATATATGATGGAAAAAAAATGCCAATGGTTATAAAGTTCCAATAGTTAAACTATGAATGTATAGAGAATACAAGGGATATGTTATATATTCAAAAGATGTTTATAAAGTGCACGGGATTATCAAGTGGTCATAAATATTCATTTGAAAAAAAATAATGTTTTTCTAGTTTAAAATTTATGCATGCATTTCCTTATATGCAAGCATGACAAGTGGTGGGCTACATGCAAATGTAATTTGCATGCAACTTTGTGGCTTATAACTAGCACAAAAAGGCTCATGGAACGTATGGACCTACTTGCATGTTAATACTCTAAGACTCTAAGGCTCTAAGGTACGGTGCCTTTTTGCCTATGGTCTTGGAAAATATTCTATGGTAAGTTCTAAAGGCAATTGATGTAGTCTATTGGTCAAAAAGAATGTCTATTGGACATAAATAAATGTCGGGTACATGTATTTTTTGGGAATTTATGCATTTGGGAGGAAACTTCCTTGAGTACCAAACTTTCCCTTTAAGATTTTTTCCTCAACGATTTTTCTATTACGAAATTTGTGGCATGGAAAATATAGCCAATATTGCATTTGGGATTTTGGCTTTGGCGCCTAAAATGTCGCCTCTGTGACCTAGGCACCTGGTATTGCAGAGCGAGGCCTTGTGTCAAGCCGATGGTTTTGCAAACAGTCGTTTTTTCTTTGTGATAGAAAGGACGCCATCATGAACAGGGTATTCCCCTGCGAAAAGACCATAGATCAGATAAGGTAAATAGATTCCAGAAATGGATTTATGCCGTGTTTGTGCTGGATTTATGTTTTACATGTTCTTATTTGAACGTATATTCATTCAAAACTGCATGATAGCAGTTTCTTCTTCTGCATTATAAAGTTGTGGCACAGGAAGATCCTTATTGCATAATATAGTTTTGGATGTGCCCACAGGAAGATCATTGTTGCTGGAGTTTTAACTACACCCTGCAAACATACCTGGCTGGAAAATTACTTGCAACATCAAAACTTGATGGGCGTGCATTCTAAGGTTCGATTTATTATTTGTTTGAGTAATCATGCTATGATTGATGCGATTCATTGTTTTTATAATTACATGCTTCCGTAGTAGCATGTTTCTGCCGCCATAGTGTTCCTAAACATTGAGGGGCTTTCAAAATGTAGCAAAGTCACTTTTTTGACATTCTCTTCTTGAAATATGGCTTGAGAACTTGGCTGGAATTGCAAATAAGATTTCTTTTAGATATATAGTGTATCCGAGGTTGAGCCTATAAACCATATGTGATATTTACACAGCTGGAATATTTGCCATAGAAAGTAGTGGCATTTGTTTAATGTTTGTTTAATGCTTTGAGATGATTTTATAACTAGATTGGCTGGACAACAGCATGCTAATCCAGTTTTTGAAGTGGTTTTGTAAGGCTTTGAGCATGAGTCATGAGCATGTCTAAAACAGGATATGTTGATGTGAAAGCTGCCTACATGCTTGACTTGTTTTGGTTAATTATCGAAAACCTGATATAGATAAATTCTTTGATGACGGAAATGTTTATACGTAAAGCGGAGATCCAATTGGGGAAGTTCAAAATGATAAAACTCTTATGCTATACTATAAAATTGAGGATGATTATCAAGTTTGCCAGCTAGATTTGGGACTAAGAAATTAGTTCTCGTCTAATGGTAATGCTTGAGATCATAAGGGGAAGTTTAAAATGATATTATTATTCGGTTTTCTTTTTCTTGTTAATGTCATCTTAGGGCAAAAGGATACAATTGGTGATCGTTGATAAACCGAGAGACCCAATGTACCTTTTGGCCCTTGCACATTTACCGTTTTCACGCTAATTGTGTATTGATTGGCTGCAGGTACGGGTTCTCTCCTCTAATTGTCTCCATTTTGCTGTTAGAGTTGGCGTTAACGCGGAAGAGGATGGAATATGTTATATCAAGATTCAAAGTTTCCTTTACACTTTATACTTTCAAATTCAAAACTTCATAGATGTAAGATGTAAGATTCAAATTTATAGTTGTAAGATTATATGACAAGATGTAAGATTATTCAAGTTTATAGATGTAAAATTTTATGACAAGATGTAAGATTATTCAAGTTTATAGATGGAAGATTATTTGACAAGTTATATGGGCTTTGGTTTGGAGAGTGCCTGATGTGGCCTGGCATAAAAAACCAGGGTGGATATTGGGATAAGTGATCTTGCCTTGAACAAGGTTCTTTTAATGTAATTGTTTGCATAATTGTGACTGTAGTCTTGGCAAGAACATGTACGAAGAAGAAATCGTGACTTCCACTTGCTGGAGATATCTGGCAAACGCATCACTTCTACAAACCAGGTTAGTTTGAATATTATTGATTTTGGACAGTAAAATAGGTTCTGCTACCATATGCTATGGTAAATGGCCCATAGCCTATTATGATATAGTGTTTTATACTATATCAGGCTGTCCATGGTACTTAAGGCCCAATGTGCCTCATGTACTTCAAGATTTTAAAACCCTGACATTTTGTTGGGTCCTGAACTAGTCCATTGTACTAGTTCTTGAATTATCTGCTATTGCGGATATGGTATTTGGTCCAATGCACCTTATACTAATATAAGATAAAGATGATATAAAAATTTGATGCTGATTGAAAGATTCTTTGAATCTGTGTTTTTCTTCTGGTGTAAGGAAGTAGGACCCCTCTTTTTATAGGGGGGTCCTGCTTTCCTTATAAAAAGAGGAGTCCTACATCCCGAGGGAGGGATTGTGGGAGGAGAAGAAGAAGAAGAAGAAGAAGAAGAAGAAGAAGAAGAAGAAGAAGAAGAAGAAGAAGAAGAAGAAGAAGAAGAAGAAGAGAAGAAGAAGAAGAAGAAGAAGAAGAAGAAGAAGAAGAAGAAGAAGAAGAAGAAGAAGAGAATATTCTCTTTGAATCTTCAAATCTTTAAAAGCTAACACTATTTGTTGTCAAATATGAAACTAACACTATTTCTAGGCAGGCATTCTACTTGGGTATAAGACAATTGACATGAAAAAATCATGGTGCATCATGGTTTATTAATGGGTATATGCCACGGAAACAATAAGAGTAATGTAATTTTGGGAACATCACAATCTATAATTGCTCTTAGAGTTTGGTGGTCATGACAGTTGAGACTGGGGTCACAAATCGAAGTGCAAGAGAGATATGCAAATATGAGAATCCTACATAATGGCATCCTCCAATATATTTTATGGTGTAGAATGGCTTATACATGCATATATGATGGAAAAAATGCCAATGGTTATAAAGTTCCAATAGTTAAACTATGAATGTATAGAGAATACAAGGGATATGTTATATATTCAAAAGATGTTTATAAAGTGCACGGGATTATCAAGTGGTCATAAATATTCATTTGAAAAAAAAAATAATGTTTTTCTAGTTTAAAATTTATGCATGCATTTCCTTATATGCAAGCATGACAAGTGGTGGGCTACATGCAAATGTAATTTGCATGCAACTTTGTGGCTTATAACTAGCACAAAAAGGCTCATGGAACGTATGGACCTACTTGCATGTTAATACTCTAAGACTCTAAGGCTCTAAGGTACGGTGCCTTTTTGCCTATGGTCTTGGAAAATATTCTATGGTAAGTTCTAAAGGCAATTGATGTAGTCTATTGGTCAAAAAGAATGTCTATTGGACATAAATAAATGTCGGGTACATGTATTTTTTGGGAATTTATGCATTTGGGAGGAAACTTCCTTGAGTACCAAACTTTCCCTTTAAGATTTTTTCCTCAACGATTTTTCTATTACGAAATTTGTGGCATGGAAAATATAGCCAATATTGCATTTGGGATTTTGGCTTTGGCGCCTAAAATGTCGCCTCTGTGACCTAGGCACCTGGTATTGCAGAGCGAGGCCTTGTGTCAAGCCGATGGTTTTGCAACAGGTCGTTTTGCTGTGATAGAAAGGACGCCATCATGAACAGGGTATTCCCCTGCGAAAAGACCATAGATCAGATAAGGTAAATAGATTCCAGAAATGGATTTATGCCGTGTTTGTGCTGGATTTATGTTTTACATGTTCTTATTTGAACGTATATTCATTCAAAACTGCATGATAGCAGTTTCTTCTTCTGCATTATAAAGTTGTGGCACAGGAAGATCCTTATTGCATAATATAGTTTTGGATGTGCCCACAGGAAGATCATTGTTGCTGGAGTTTTAACTACACCCTGCAAACATACCTGGCTGGAAAATTACTTGCAACATCAAAACTTGATGGGCGTGCATTCTAAGGTTCGATTTATTATTTGTTTGAGTAATCATGCTATGATTGATGCACAGATTCATTGTTTTTATAATTACATGCTTCCGTAGCATGTTTTACGCTGCCATAGTGTTCCTAAACATTCAGGGGCTTTCAAAATGTAGCAAAGTCACTTTTTTGACATTCTCTTCTTGAAATATGGCTTGAGAACTTGGCTGGAATTGCAAATAAGATTTCTTTTAGATATATAGTGTATCCGAGGTTGAGCCTATAAACCATATGTGATATTTACACAGCTGGAATATTTGCCATAGAAAGTAGTGGCATTTGTTTAATGTTTGTTTAATGCTTTGAGATGATTTTATAACTAGATTGGCTGGACAACAGCATGCTAATCCAGTTTTTGAAGTGGTTTTGTAAGGCTTTGAGCATGAGTCATGAGCATGTCTAAAACAGGATATGTTGATGTGAAAGCTGCCTACATGCTTGACTTGTTTTGGTTAATTATCGAAAACCTGATATAGATAAATTCTTTGATGACGGAAATGTTTATACGTAAAGCGGAGATCCAATTGGGGAAGTTCAAAATGATAAAACTCTTATGCTATACTATAAAATTGAGGATGATTATCAAGTTTGCCAGCTAGATTTGGGACTAAGAAATTAGTTCTCGTCTAATGGTAATGCTTGAGATCATAAGGGGAAGTTTAAAATGATATTATTCCAGTTTTCTTTTTCTTGTTAATGTCATCTTAGGGCAAAAGGATACAATTGGTGATCAGTGATAAACTGAGAGACCCAATGTACCTTTTGGCCCTTGCACATTTACCGTTTTCACGCTAATTGTGTATTGATTGGCTGCAGGTACGGGTTCTCTCCTCTAATTGTCTCCATTTTGCTGTTAGAGTTGGCGTTAACGCGGAAGAGGATGGAATATGTTATATCAAGATTCAAAGTTTCCTTTACACTTTATACTTTCAAATTCAAAACTTCATAGATGTAAGATGTAAGATTCAAATTTATAGTTGTAAGATTATATGACAAGATGTAAGATTATTCAAGTTTATAGATGTAAAATTTTATGACAAGATGTAAGATTATTCAAGTTTATAGATGGAAGATTATTTGACAAGTTATATGGGCTTTGGTTTGGAGAGTGCCTGATGTGGCCTGGCATAAAAAACCAGGGTGGATATTGGGATAAGTGATCTTGCCTTGAACAAGGTTCTTTTAATGTAATTGTTTGCATAATTGGATTTGTAGTCTTGGCAAGAACATGTCTGAGAAGAAGAAATCGTGACTTCCACTTTCGGAGATATCGGCAAGCGCATCACTTCTACAAACCGGGTTAGTTTGAATATTATTGATTTTGACAAGAAAATAGGTTACGCTACCATATGCTATGGTAAATGGCCCATAGCCTATTATGATATAGTGTTTTATACTATATCAGTTATCCATGGTACTTAAGGCCCAATGTGCCTCATGTACTTCAAGATTTTTTAAAACCACGACATTTTTTGGGAACCTGAACAAGTCCATTGTACTAGTTCTTGAATTATGCTATTCTTGGATATGGTATTTGGTCCAATGCACCTTATACTAATATAAGATAAAGGCATATAAAAATTTGATGTCGATTGAAAGATTCTTTGAATGGTGTTTTGCCAATGGTTATAAGTAGGACCCCCTTTTTAAAGGGGGTCCCGTATAGAGAATAAAAGAGGAGTCCTACATCCCAAGGGAGGAGGGAGTGGGAGGAGAAGAAGAAGAAGAAGAAGAAGAAGAAGAAGAAAAAAGAAGAAGAAGAAGAAGAAGAAGAAGAAGAAGAAGAAGAAGAAGAAGAAGAAGAAGAAGAAGAAGAGAATATGGACCTCTTTGAATCTTCAAATCTTTAAAAGCTAACACTATTTGTTGTCAAATATGAAACTAACACTATTTCTAGGCAGGCATTCTACTTGGGTATAAGACAATTGACATGAAAAATCATGGTGCATCATGGTTTATTAATGGGTATATGCCACGGAAACAATAAGAGTAATGTAATTTTGGGAACATCACAATCTATAATTGCTCTTAGAGTTTTGGTGGTCATGACAGTTGAGACTGGGGTCACAAATCGAAGTGCAAGAGAGATATGCAAATATGAGAATCCCTACATAATGGCATCCTCCAATATATTTTATGGTGTAGAATGGCTTATACATGCATATATGATGGAAAAATGCCAATGGTTATAAAGTTCAATAGTTAAACTATGAATGTATAGAGAATACAAGGGATATGTTATATATTCAAAAGATGTTTATAAAGTGCACGGGATTATCAAAGTGGTCATAAATATTCATTTGAAAAAAATAATGTTTTTTCTAGTTTAAAATTTATGCATGCATTTCCTTATATGCAAGCATGACAAGTGGTGGGCTACATGCAAATGTAATTTGCATGCAACTTTGTGGCTTATAACTAGCACAAAAAGGCTCATGGAACGTATGGACCTACTTGCATGTTAATACTCTAAGACTCTAAGGCTCTAAGGTACGGTGCCTTTTTGCCTATGGTCTTGGAAAATATTCTATGGTAAGTTCTAAAGGCAATTGATGTAGTCTATTGGTCAAAAGAATGTCTATTGGACATAAATAAATGTCGGGTACATGTATTTTTGGGAATTTATGCATTTGGGAGGAAACTTCCTTTGAGTACCAAACTTTCCCTTTAAGATTTTTTTCCTCAACGATTTTTCTATTACGAAATTTGTGGCATGGAAAATATAGCCAATATTGCATTTGGGATTTTGGCTTTGGCGCCCTAAAATGTAAGCCTGTGACCTAGGCACTGGTATTGCAAAAAGCGAGGCCTTGTGTCAAGCCGATGGTTTTGCAACAGGTCGTTTTAACACATGTGATAGAAAGGACGCCATCATGAAGCGGTATTCCCCGCGAAAAAGACCATAGATCGGATAAGGTAAATAGATTCGAAATGGATTTATATCGTGTTTGTCTTTGGATTTATGTTTTACATGTTCTTATTTGAGCGTATATTCATTCAAAACTGCATGATAGCGGTTTCTTCTTACGCATTATAAAGTTGCACGCGGGGAAGATCCTTATTGCATAATATAGTTTTGGATGTGCCCACAGGAAGATCATTGTTGCTGGAGTTTTAACTACACCCTGCAAACATACCTGGCTGGAAAATTACTTGCAACATCAAAACTTGATGGGCATGCATTCTAAGGTTCGATTTATTATTTGTTTGAGTAATCATGCTATGATTGATGCAATGATTCATTGTTTTATAATTACATGCTTCCGTAGCATGTTTTACAATTACCATAGTGTTCCTAAACATTCAGGGGCTTTCAAAATGTAGCAAAGTCACTTTTTTGACATTCTCTTCTTGAAATATGGCTTGAGAACTTGGCTGAAATTGCAAATAAGATTTCTTTTAGATATATAGTGTATCCGAGGTTGAGCCTATAAACCATATGTGATATTTACTGCATTTGGAATATTTGCCATAGAAAGTAGTGGCATTTGTTTAATGTTTGTTTAATGCTTTGAGATGATTTTATAACTAGATTGGCTGGACAACAGCATGCTAATCCAGTTTTTGAAGTGGTTTTGTAAGGCTTTGAGCATGAGTCATGAGCATGTCTAAAACAGGATATGTTGATGTGAAAGCTGCCTACATGCTTGACTTGTTTTGGTTAATTATCAAACCCATTATAGATAAATTCTTTGATGTGAAATGTTTATGCGTAAAAGCGGAGATCCAATTGGGGAAGTTCAAAATGATAAAACTCTTATGCTATACTATAAAATTGAGGATGATTATCAAGTTTGCCAGCTAGATTTGGGACTAAGAAATTAGTTCTCGTCTAATGGTAATGCTTGAGATCATAAGGGGAAGTTTAAAATGATATTATTCCGGTTTTCTTTTTTTTCTTGTTAATGTCATCTTAGGGCAAAAGGATACAATTGGTGATCATTGATAAACCGAGAGACCCAATGTACCTTTTTGCCCTTGCACATTACCGTTTTCACGCTAATTGTGTATTGATTAGTCTGCAGTGCGGGTTCTCTCCTCTAATTGTCTCCATTTTCTTTGTTAGAGTTGGCGTTAGCGGAAGAGGATGGAATATGTTATATCAAGATTCAAAGTTTCCTTTACACTTTATACTTTCAAATTCAAAACTTCATAGATGTAAGATTCAGATTCAAATTTATAGTTGTAAGATTATATGACAAGATGTAAGATTATTCAAGTTTATAGATGTAAAATTTTATGACAAGATGTAAGATTATTCAAGTTTATAGATGGAAGATTATTTGACAAGTTATATGGGCTTTGGTTTGGAGAGTGTAATGTGGCACGGCATAAAAACCGGGTGGATATTGGGATAAGTGATCTTGCCTTGAACAAGGTTCTTTTAATGTAATTGTTTGCATAATTGTGACTGTAGTCTTGGCAAGAACATGTACGAAGAAGAAATCGTGACTTCCACTTGCTGGAGATATCTAGCAAACGCATCACTTCTACAAACCAGGTTAGTTTGAATATTATTGATTTTGGACAGTAAAATAGGTTCTGCTACCATATGCTATGGTAAATGGCCCATAGCCTATTATGATATAGTGTTTTATACTATATCAGGCTGTCCATGGTACTTAAGGCCCAATGTGCCTCATGTACTTCAAGATTTTAAAAAACCACGACATTTTGTTGGGTCACGAACTAATCCATTGTACTAGTTCTTGAATTATCTGCTATTGGGATATGGTATTTGGTCCAATGCACCTTATACTAAATATAAGATAAAAGATGATATAAAAATTTGATCTTTGATTGAAAGATTCTTTGAACTGTGTTTTTCTTTCGGTAGTGTAAGGAAGTAGGACCCCTTTTTATAGGGGGTCCCCGCTTTCCTTATAAAAAAGGAGTCCTACATGGAGGGAGGGAAGAAGAAGAAGAAGAAGAAGAAGAAGAAGAAGAAGAAGAAGAAGAAGAAGAAGAAGAAGAAGAAAGAAGAAGAAGAAGAAGAAGAAGAAAAGAATATTCTCTTTGAATCTTCAAATCTTTAGTTGTGCTAACACTATTTGTTGTCAAATATGAAACTAACAATGTTTCTAGGCAGGCATTCTACTTGGGTATAAGACAATTGACATGAAAAAATCATGGTGCATCATGGTTTATTAATGGGTATAATTTACGGAAAACAATAAGAGTAATGTAATTTTGGGAACATCACAATCTATAATTGCTCTTAGAGTTTGCGGTCATGACATGTTGAGACTGGGGTCACAAATCGAAGTGCAAGAGATATGCAAATATGAGAATCCTACATAATGGCATCCTCCAATATATTTTATGGTGTAGAATGGCTTATACATGCATATATGATGGAAAAAATGCCAATGGTTATAAAGTTCCAATAGTTAAACTATGAATGTATAGAGAATACAAAGGGATATGTTATATATTCAAAAGATGTTTATAAAGTGCACGGGATTATCAAGTGGTCATAAATATTCATTTGAAAAAAAAAAATAATGTTTTCTAGTTTAAAATTTATGCATGCATTTCCTTATATGCAAGCATGACAAGTGGTGGGCTACATGCAAATGTAATTTGCATGCAACTTTGTGGTTTATAACTAGCACAAAAAAGGCTCATGGAACGTATGGACCTACTTGCATGTTAATACTCTAAGACTCTAAGGCTCTAAGGTACGGTGCCTTTTGCCTATGGTCTTGGAAAATATTCTATGGTAAGTTCTAAAGGCAATTGATGTAGTCTATTGGTCAAAAGAATGTCTATTGGACATAAATAAATGTCGGGTACATGTATTTTTGGGAATTTATGCATTTGGGAGGAAACTTCCTTGAGTACCAAACTTTCCCTTTAAGATTTTTTCCTCAACGATTTTTCTATTACGAAATTTGTGGCATGGAAAATATAGCCAATATTGCATTTGGGATTTTTGGCTTTGGCCTAAAAAAACCTCGTGACCTAGGCACACACAGTATTCGAGGAGCGAGGCCTTGTGTCAAGCCCGATGGTTTTGCAACAGTCATTTTCTTTGTGATAGAAAGGGCGCCATCATGAGCAGGGTATTCCCGCGAAAAGACCATAGATCGGATAAGGTAAATAGATTCGAGAAATGGATTTATGCGAGTGTTTGTCTTTGATTTATGTTTTACATGTTCTTATTTGAGCATTATATATTCATTCAAAAGCGCATGATAGCGCTTTTCTTCTTACAGCATTATAAAGTTGTGGCCGCGGGAAGATCCTTATTGCATAATATAGTTTTGGATGTGCCCATTGGAAGATCATTGTTGCCGGAGTTTTAACTACACCTTGCAAACATACCTTCCCTATTTTGGAAAATTACTTGCAACATCAAAACTTGATGGGCGTGCATTCTAAGGTTCGATTTATTATTTGTTTGAGTAATCATGCTATGATTGATGCGCGATTCATTGTTTTTATAATTACATGGGAAAAGTATGTTTGTTTTTTACCGCCATAGTGTTCCTAAAAAATGAGGGGGCTTTCAAAATGTAGCAAAGTCACTTTTTGACATTCTCTTCTTGAAATATGGCTTGAGAACTTATCGAATTGCAAAATAAGATTTCTTTTTAGATATATAGTGTATCAGAGGTTGAGCCTATAAACCATATGTGATATTTTACAAATGGAATATTTGCCATAGAAAGTAGTGGCATTTGTTTAATGTTTGTTTAATGCTTTGAGATGATTTTATAACTAGATTTTTGGACAACAAGCATGCTAATAATTTTTGAAGTGGTTTTGTAAGGCTTTTTGAGCATGAGTCATGAGCATGTCTAAAGCGGGGATATGTTGATGTGAAAGCCGCCTACATGCTTGACTTGTTTTGGTTAATTATCGAAACCATATATAGATAAATTCTTTGATGACGGGAAATGTTTATCGTAAAAGGAGATCCAATTGGGAAGTTCAAAATGATAAAACTCTTATGCTATACTATAAAATTGAGGATGATTATCAAGTTTGCCACTAGATTTGGGACTAAGAAATTAGTTCTCGTCTAATGGTAATGCTTGAGATCATAAAGGAAGTTTAAAAATGATATTATTCTAATGGTTTCTTTTTCTTGTTAATGTCATCTTAGGGCAAAGGATACAATTGGTGTCGGTGATAAACAGAGACCCAATGTACCTTTTTGGCCCTTGCACATTTACCATTTTCACGCTAATTGTGTATTGATTGGTCAGCAGTGTATGGTTCTCTCCTCTAATTGTCTCCATTTTCTTTCGTTAGAGTTGGCGTTAAAGTACCTTGAGGAAGGATGGAATATGTTATATCAAGATTCAAAGTTTCCTTTTGAACTTCAGAAAAATATACTTTCAAATTCAAAACTTCATAGAAATTAAGATGTAAAAAGATTCAAATTTATAGTTGTAAGATTATATGACAAGATGTAAGATTATTCAAGTTTATAGATGTAAAATTTTATGACAAGATGTAAGATTATTCAAGTTTATAGATGGAAGATTATTTGACAAGTTATATGGGCTTTGGTTTGGAGAGTGCCTGATGTGGCCTGGCATAAAAAACCAGGGTGGATATTGGGATAAGTGATCTTGCCTTGAACAAGGTTCTTTTTAATGTAATTGTTTGCATAATTGTGGACTGTAGTCTTGGCAAGAACATGTGTCTGAAGAAGAAATCGTGACTTCTATTTGCTGGAGATATCTCGCAAACGCATCACTTCTACAAACCAGGTTAGTTTGAATATTATTGATTTTGGACAGTAAAATAGGTTCTGCTACCATATGCTATGGTAAATGGCCCATAGCCTATTATGATATAGTGTTTTATACTATATATAGTCTTCCATGGTACTTAAGGCCCAATTTTGTGCCTCATGTACTTCAAGATTTTAAAAAGCGACATTTTGTTGGGTCTGAACTAGTGACAAATTGTACTAGTTCTTGAATTATCTCTGTGATGCGGATATGGTATTTGGTCCAATGCCTTATGTTATACTAATATAAGATAAAAAGATGATATAAAAATTTGATTTGATTGAAAGATTCTTTGAATCATAAAATTTTTTGGTCCATTGTGTAAGGAAGTAGGGACCCCTTTTTTATAGGGGGGTCTTTATTTTATAAAAAGAGGAGTCCTACATCAGGTGGAGGATTTGGGAGGAGGAAGAGGAGAGAAGAAGAATGGGAGAAAAGAAGAAGAAGAAGAAGAAGAAGAAGAAGAAGAAGAAGAAGAAGAAGAAGAAGAAGAAGAAGAAGAAGAAGAAGAAGAAGAAGAAGAAGAAGAAGAAGAAGAAGAAGAAGAGAATATTCTCTTTGAATCTTCAAATCTTTAAAAGCTAACACTATTTGTTGTCAAATATGAAACTAACGTGGTTATTTCTAGGCAGGCATTCTATTTGGATATAAGACAATTGACATGGAAAAAATCATGGTGCATCATGGTTTATTAATGGGTATATGCCACGGGAAACAATAAGAGTAATGTAATTTTGGGAACATCACAATCTATAATTGCTCTTAGAGTTTGATGGTCATGACAGTTGAGACTGTGGGTCACAAATCGAAGTGCAAGAGAGAATATGCAAATATGAGAATCCTACATAATGGCATCCTCAATATATTTTATGGTGTAGAATATACATGCATATATGATGGAAAAAATGCCAATGGTTATAAAAGTTCCAATAGTTAAACTATGAATGTATAGAGAATACAAGGGATATGTTATATATTCAAAAGATGTTTAAATACGGGATTATCAAGTGGTCATAAATATTCATTTGAAAAAAATAATGTTTTTCTAGTTTAAAATTTATGCATGCATTTCCTTATATGCAAGCATGACAAGTGGTGGTGTACATGCAAATGTAATTTGCATGCAACTTTTGTAGCTTATAACTAGCACAAAAGGCTCATGGAACGTATGGACCTACTTGCATTTTAATACTCTTAAGGCTCTAAGGTACGGTGCCTTTTGCCAATGGTCTTGGAAAATATTCTAAAGTTCTAAAGGCAATTGATGTAGTCTATTGGTCAAAAAGAATGTCTATTGGACATAAATAAATGCAATGTATTTTTTGGGAATTTATGCATTTGGAAAGGAAACTTCCTTAGGGAATTTTTTCAAACTTTCCCTTTAAGATTTTTTCCCTTTTACATTTTTCTATTATGAAATTTGTGGCATGGAAAATATAACCAATATTGCATTTGGGATTTTTAGCCATGGCTAAAACCCTTGAGACTATGCTTTGGTACTGGTGGAGCTTGATGCCTAATGTGTAGGCCGGGATGGTTGTGCAGTAGGTCATTTTGTTGGATACAAAGACCGCTAGCATACGAACAACAATAGTCTTTTGCGAACGGACCATGGATCGGATAAGGTAAATAGATCCCATGTGGCGATTTATGCCAGGTTTATGCTGGATTTATGTCTTACTTGTTCTGCATTGGACGAATTTGCATCCATAATTATATATATGGGAGCAGTTTCATCATCTGCATTATAAAGCTATGGCCACAGGAAGATCCTTGTTGCAAAATAGAATTTATGTGCCCATTGGAAGATCAGTGTTGCTGGAGTTGTAGCTCTGCCTGCAAACATACTTGGCTGAACTACATCGAAAAATGCCTGATAGCAGTGCTAAGGTATCAAAAACCTGATATGCCTTTTTGCAAAATCATTGGCCTGTACATCTGCTCTTAGGTGGTTTCTACAGGAAATATGGAAAAGAATGTCCTTGCTTGCCATAGAAAAAATACATGCTTGCCAGGTAAAAATCTTGATTTTTCAGAAATGAAATTTAAGAGATCGTTGTTTTGCTTTCTTATGATTGAGAACACTGGTTGCTCTGAACTTTTGCAAAAAAAACAGGTTGAAAGTATTTGTAGATAGTGCAAATATGCTTTGTGCATTACAAACATGCCTTTTGCATTTCTCCATTCAGCCTTTATGGAAGATCTGAAACAAGCTGGGCCACTTCAGCATAATGGTGGCTGGGCAAACACGCAAAGCAAACTGTTGCAGTATGGAGTGCAATAATCAGGTCAGATAAAATAATATTGGATGATGCAATATTCTGAAAAAATGCTTTTCTAGTAGCACATAAGAAAATGCTTTCCTTAGTTTCTTAAGGTGACAATTGCATATTTGACATAATGATAAATATGCTGATAGATCGAGTTCTTGTTGAACTAGATATGCTGGAATTAATGGCCATAACTACATGCTTCATTCATATACGTTGTATTTAGATGCTATAAAAGTCTAATATTAAAGGAGAAGCTTGTGTATTTCTTCAATGTTGCTCAATCCTAAATATAAAGGTATATTTGAGATAATTCTAAATGAAAGGATTCTATTCTAACTAAAATAATATTTAAAGGATCATAATAACTTGACTAGACCGGGGACTATGAAAGTAGTTCTCGTCTAATGGTTATGCTTGAGATCAATCAAAAGTTTATATGCCTAAAAATATTAATATTCCGGTTTCCCACGTGTTAATTGTCACCGGGGCAAAAGGATACAATTGGTGATCAGCGATAAGGCGAGAGACCCAATGTACCTTTGGCCTTACACATTTACCATTATCATCTAATTGTGTATTGATTGGTTGTGCGGGTTCTCTCCTCCAATTGTCTCTATTTTGTTTCTTGGGTGGTCGTTAACTTGAAGGAAATGGAATATTTGGAAGTAAAATTTGTTAAAGTTAAGAGTTACAAGATGATTGAAGGCGAGAAAGAATATGATTTATGGCAAGAAGCGGGTGTGAGATACTTCCATTGTTAAATTAACATTGTAAAAGCGGTTATATTTTCTTGATTAATAAATGAAAGGATGATTACTATTTCAAGTAAAGGTTGAAGTTTATGTTATCCATATTATAATAAGATCTAAATTTAAGTTATATTGTCAAAATTTTGATTATACCAAAGGCATAATGGAAGTAGGAGTACACGATGTGGCTTGGCATAAAACACCGTGGTAGATATTGGGTGAAATGTCCTTACTCGAACGAGGCTTTAATTGTTTTTAAACATTATCCGACCGTAGTCTTTGTAAGAGCATTATTAGAAGAAGAAGAAGAAGAAGAAGAAGAAGAAGAGGAGGAAGGAAGGAAGGAAGGGAAGAAGAAGAACAACAACAACAACATCATGGCCACAATGCAAAGAAATAATAATGAGCAACAATTTTTAACCAACATTATGGGACCATTCTTCCGGGAGATTACAACATAGACACCGCAACAAAAAACATCGCAAAAACCTCCATGCCACCATGCTCGCCCTCACCAATAAATCAAGGCCTCCATGTGCTCCCACGTCCCTCCTTGACCACATGTAAACAGGACTTTCACATGCGCACTCGCAACATTGGACTACTATTGGAGCAATCCGCAGGATGCATACATGGTATTCACTTAAGAAGGCGACAAATCATAGACCATCGATAATAAAAAACATAAAAACACACCTTCTGGCCACTAGAGGGCAACCCCCACGTCGGCGCGAACACCTTTGTTTATTTATTTTGGGTGACTATAGATTGTGTGGCAAAGACATAGAAACCCAAATTTAAGCTACATAGTCACATTTGTTAGTGGTTTCGCAATTCCACTTTCCTCTTTTAAGATGCATTGAATGCAAAGTTACATCCGTTAGTGATGTAACTTGTACCGCGGCTATAATATTAACCATGCATATCAATGACTATAATGCCACGGTTCTATTGCGATAGCAATAGAACCGCTAGAGCTGGATGGGGCGTCCCCATCATCACGCTCCTATTTATAGACCGGTTTCCCCTTTTGTTGGCTATCGGCGTTCTCTTGAGCTTTGTTTTTTTGTCATTAGCGCCTCTACCTACCTTCCCCCTCCCCCTCTTTGTGTTCTTTCACAGATGATGTAGGTTACCGGGCTCACGGTTGGGTTGAGTGTCTTAGGTTTGTTGTAGGTCCTTTGGGGCGATATGGATATATGTTTTGTTCTTCTCGGCGTGGCAATGTTGCCTCCGAGGTGCATCTTCCAGCTGGTCCTAAACACGCGGCTTTTCGGTTGGTCGACCGTGGTTTTCTCTCGGCGTAGCCACTGGCTTCGAGTTTGTTTTCTCTTTCTTCGGGCGTTGTTCCCCTCTTCTATGGAACTCCTCGATTGACTAATGGGTTTACTCTTTTTTCCAAGGTTTCTCTCTCTAATCGTTTTTTAGGTTCACGGTGCGATCCACCAGAGGCTCCTCGACTTAGGGTGCGGCGTTCACAACAAGCGGTTCACATTCGAGGGGCCCTCTTAGGGTTTTATCCGTTGAGAAGTTGTCGCTTGATTTTTCTTACCTTTTTCTCACCCTATGTGGCGGTTGTTCGTCTATCTTTGATCTTGTATTTCGCAACTTTGTTATGCTCTCGATGATTGTCTAGTTTTGAGCATTTTCTAGTTTTCAAGTTTTTCAAATTTCTACCCACGGGGGCACCACCGGTACTCAATAATTTTCAGAAATCTCAATAACACAACTTCACTTCCACTTGTTGCGTATGGAGGATGGTTCACAGAAAATTTGTAATCAGTATGCTGATGACACGTTCCTCTTTCTTGTTGCTGATGCGGACAATCTTTAGAATGCAAAGCTTCTTCTGGATATTTTCTCTTTAGCATCTCGAGTTCTTGTTGGTTGGCCAAAGTGTTCTGCATTATGGACGCTTGATGGGGTTGTGCCTCCTTGTGTTCTTTGATTTTCCTTGGAAGGTGCTTCCTCATGGGAAGGCTATTAAACTTCTTGGCATTCCTGGGCATTCATATTTTTACCTCGATGCTTGGGATATTATCATAGAAGGGGCGAAGCATTTGTTTTGGTGGAACAACCGCTAAGCTCTCTTTACCACGAATAACATTTGCTAAGCATGTTTTAAGTAATTCCCACATCTATATGGCCTCCGCCCATACGGCTTCTCACCAAAAATTTCAGGTGATTGTTACCATTGTCACCGTAATTTTATTTGGGATGGGAATGAGGAGCATGCTGTGGTCAAGGTTGCATGGTCCAAATGCACTAGGCCAAAAATTTGCGTGTAGTTTGGGGATGACAGGACTTCCATCTCTGAGTAAGATTCTAATTTCTAAGTTCATTTGGAGGATCCTTAAGGATATGGTTGGACTCACCCCGGATCTGCGGTTGGTGAAGCGATCACTTGGTCATTGTGTTCCTTTTGGGAAAGCTTTATTAAAACCTCTTCTCCTTGGAGTCTCTTTTATCAACTATGCCCTTTTCCTAATACCTCCCCTTTCTCGAAAGGCTTCTTTGGAGACTTGGGAGACGATGCGTTGTATGTCATCGGTTGAGTGCCCTTGTTGTTGGTGGATACCCATGGAAAATAATCTTCCACTTTGTGCCTCAGTTCATCCATTAACTCAATGCGCTTAGAGGTTAGCGAGGAATCTTAACGGTGCAAAGATGGTGTGATTACGCCGGTTAGTGACTTGGCAAATCTTTCAAACAAAATTGTTATTGTCTCGATGGGATAGGCCTATTTGGCAAAAGGTTGCTAGTACTTTGCTATTGATTGCTCTAGAGGCTATCGAAGGGTGCATGTGGGTTTCCCGCGAGAGTGTTCACACGAGCAAAGGCTTGTGAACCCTATGTATATTTGCTTGTCAATGGTGATATCCTTCCGCCATCCACTAAGTGGTCCCCGACTCTCACCTCCTAGTTGGAGGCACGATGTGGACTTGGGCTTGGGATAAACTTCTCCATCCTAAGGTGTTTGTGCTTTGGTGGCAAATTTTCACGATGCCCTCGAAAGGTGAATGTGCTTGTCCTGGTGATTTGATCATCGAGTGTTAGCACTTCGCCCAATCGCAAGCAAAGGGGACAGACCATTGAGCATTGTTTTTTTTATGTGATCATCTCGGCTGTTTGGTCTTGGTCGCTTTCTCTTTTCGTGACATTGACAAGTCGCCAGTGCCGCCGGCTATTTATGGGATACTTGGAATAAGGTGCGAGGTCGGGGCATTTCATTTTGGCATCAAGATGGTTGCTTTGTGGTCCATCACGAGGCGTAGAAGATTGTGTATCTTTTTGCGGTTTGGATATTCCCCCGCAAAAGTAGTCCTCCAAGATGCACAAGCTAGAATCGCTAAGGCCTACCATTGTTCTTCGCTTGCTCCCCGCCAAGCAACTGTTGATATTTGAGTTTTATTTGAGTGTGTTGTCTTATGCATAGGCTGGTGGTTCTATTCAATGGATCATGATTATCCTCTAAAATTTTATTCCCGTCTCTGCATTTGTATCTGGCTTTTGGCTTGGTGTTTCAATAAAGTTTGTCGTTCTTCAAAAAAAAAAAAACCCCGGGAACAACTAGCATAGGCAACAACCAACTAGCAGTCCAAGCTACATCGGTCAATCCCTCAGTAGCCTTATCATTTCGCATAATTAATCGAAGCGGACTAAAAAGACAAGTGCATCAAACGTGGTCCAAAGTCTATTGACTTTAAAATCCCTTAAGGTCATTTTCCATGGAAAACTACCTTCATTTTTCTCACAAGTCTATAGTCAAAAATCTATTGCCAGAATACTTATACACATGCATATGTTCAGAATCATATATCGTAGACCTTCTGAATATTTTATCTTTAAGAACATTGTGCAAATCTAACACATGTTCTCATTTTCTTTGCAGCTATATTTGTTTCACTGTCCGTGATGCATAACTCGTTTTTCTAGTTACTAAGAGTTGCACACCTATCCATTGTAATTTTTTGGAATTCATTGAATCACAAAGATGCATCTTTTTCTTTAAAAGAAACGATTGTCGTAGTTTCGGTTATCCAATGACCTAAGAGATGCGCTATATGCACTTAAATATACCGGTCAAAGCTCATATACATTATATCATGCATATTGACAATGTAATAGAAAACTATTGTATTACATATTTATGAAGTCAGCTTACATCTTTTCATATACTTTGCAGTCAAAGCACATCGCGAAAAATTTAATGTATGTACGCACGGATGCAATGCTTTCCTTTTTGCATTTGGTATTTTCGGTTACCAAACCATATCTAATGCTTGAAAGTAGCAAAGATCATAACATTTAGTCTTTGCCCCTAGTAATTTGCAACTCAAAGTCTTGGAAAACTTGTGATCAACTAGCCAAGATTGGGCGCTACATCCACGAAGCTTTTTCTTTATCCAACATCCGTTTTTAGCTAGAACACACCATAACAACAAAAGGAGCACAATGGGAGAAGAAATACCACGCACTCGGCACCTAACCATGCAAACATTAGCTTAGTATAGTAATGATCAAGGGGCAAAAAAGGTACTTTGGGTATTTATTGGCTTTTAAGCCCCTCACCCATTGTACCTTTTGCCCTTTGATTAGTAAAACTTAATAAGAATGAATGAATAAAAGAAAAAAAGCAAACCGTAACATTTCACATCCGTTAACCTTTTTTAGATGTGTGCTTTGGCATCATTAAGGTCTATTTATTCACTGAAAATTCTGCCTTACTGCTTAAAAACATGTCAAACAGACTATTTCGTATCATATACAACCTTGAGAGTTAGGTAACTCTTATCAAGACCCTTATTTTAACTCACTTGTACTCGTTTTATATCATCGAGATGCTAGATGCATATACAATCATGGTATAAATATAGGCATCAAAATAACTTAATGCCAAAGATGTAGTAAGAGGTTTTTTTCTAAGCTCATGTATCATGTATTAACTGCAACTAGAAACACAAAGAAATACCTGAAGTTTCCCTTCATCGGCAATCAAGTGTCCATCTAAATGTGTCTTGGACAAACTGTCTAGAAGAAGCTATTAAACGCATGCTACATTCTTCCTCAGCTATGTTTCTTTAAAGCATAAAATCACGCTTTTAGCTCAAAACTTTTGCTAGAACTTGTGGCTAATATTTCCAGAAACTCTGCACCTCTTTGGCCTTGGATAGATAAAAAGAAACCGCCACAGTTCTTTTAATCTGCATCTCATTCCATCATTCCGGCTTTGCCACTGTGGCAGATTGTGGCAGATTGGCTGCTACCTCTGGAATGCTTCCTCTTTTTCTCAGTACGTGCTGTGGCAACAAGGATCTTGCCGAATCGTCTCCAAGCTTTATCTGGCGATGCATGCATGAAGCAAGCAGTTGCAAATAAATATGAAAAAACGTAACCCAAAAATGAATTTTGCCCATATTTTTGTTAACCTAACATTTAGAGCATTATTATTGATGGCTCTATTTTTTTATTTTGTCTATGTATTACCGTATTTAAGTGGTCTTTCTCTTTTGACCTATTTTGCCTTATCTTAAAGGCTTTTTCCACTATATTGACTAAGTTTTCTGCCTTAGGCCATTCATAGATTCTTTCCAAACAGATTGAAAATGCCTTATGCATGCACATGGAGAAGCCCAAGGTTCAAGTTGTTTTTCAAACTATTGGCTGACTCAACAAGCAGCATGGGCAAAGCCCTATGCTTTGTTACAAAGCCAGGCATCCGCTTACCATTTCTTAACTCATAGGCATATAGTGCCCGCTAAATTTTGAAGATCATTCCCAATAAGTTGGATTTGCTTCATGCGGGTTATTCAAGGCACATTTGCTTCGCAGACTTTTTAACACTCGTTAATACATGCACAAATACTAACATAAAAAAAACCCTACCTCCAACCAGTAGGATTATTTTAGACCCTATTTTTCTTTCTTAAGAAAAATTGTCTGTTTACTGTAACTATAGGGTGGCTCCCACTTGTTACAAAGGGGATCCGCCATAACCCTATAGTTTCTTTTTAAGCCAAAATCATATATGTACTACAATATTTCAGAGATTTGAGATCGCATCTTCAAGATTGATTTCAACATAGGATAGCATGGTCAAATGGCATGCTATCATAATTTTTCGTATTCTTATAGCATAGCATGGTCAAATGGCATGCCAACATAATTTATTTGTAGTGACTTTCAATTTTGAAAAGTTCACACTATAATCATCGATTATCTCCTTCTATTTGTAATCAATTCAGCATAGAATAGAATACATATACCAAGTAGCACTTGTCATGCAAAATGTATTTTTTATACCTATTGCACAAGTCTGTCATGCAATTTTGTTGGCACCACATCTAATTGGACCAAGATCCTTGTTCCAGATAGGTGGCAAAAGCTCCAGGTTGTACTCGACTTGAGCATCATCATTATCCTGAAATCATATCATCATTATTATGAAATCTTAGGATCATTCCCATTAATCTTTTCCCAAAGTGTCAAGTTTTGCTCAATTTACTACCAACAGATAAGATGCATCACTGGTAAGACCAATGAAATGAAATTTCTAAAAAAAACCCGGGAACAACTAGCATAGGCAACAACCAACTAGCAGTCCAAGCTACATCGGCCAATCCCTCAGTAGCCTTATCATTCTGTACAATTAATCGAGCAGACTAAAAGACAGTGCAAGCGTGGTCCAAAGTCAGTATTGACTTTAAATCCCTTAAAGGTCGTTTTCCGTGGAAACTACCTTCATTTTTCTCCACAAGTCTATAGTCAAAAATCTATTGCCGGAATACTTACATACACGTACATATGTTGAGGAATCATATATAAATTGATTATACGAATGTTTTGTCTTTAAGAACGTTGCAAATCTACATATTCTCATTTCTTCACAACTATATTTATTTCAACCATTGTCCCTGCTAAATTTCTAGATTACTAAATTTACACACCTATCCATTTTAAATTCATTGAATACAAAGATGCACATCTTTCTTTAAAAAGCAAGTGTCCCTTTCAGTTATCAATGATCTAAGAAATCACGCTATATGCGCCGTATACCGGTCCCGAGCTCATATGCATTTATGGTATTTTGTGTGAAACTGTTGTTACATGACTGTGAAGTCGACACATCTTTTCATATGCTGGGTGAAGCGCATGCGGCAATTTGCCAGTAATGCGGTTGCGGATTACTTGTGCTTGGCGCGTTTGGTGTTTTGGGTTGCCAAACCATGTCTAATGCTTGAAGTAGCGACATCATACTTGACTAGTCTTTATTTGCAACTCAAAGGTCTTGGAAACTTGGCCAGTCAACCTGGCGATTATTGGCGGTTACATCCGCGAGCTTTTTCTTTATCAACATCCGTTCCCCAGCTTCAGAACACCATAGCGACAAAGGGCACAATGGGAGAAGAAATGCGTGCACCGCGTGACCATGCCAAACGTTAGCGATAGTCGGTAATGATGCAGGAGACCAAAGGTACTTTGGGTATTCTTGGCTTTTAAGCCCTCCGCCCATTGTACCTTTTTACGCCCTTGGTCAATAGCGACTTAATAAGAATGAATAAAGAAAAAACAAACCGAGGCTATTCACATCTGTTAACCTTTTTGGTGTGATGCTTTGGCATCATTAAGGTCTATTTGTCCTTTGAAAATTCTGCCTTCGTAAAACATGTCAAGCGGACTATTTAGGTATCATCACCTGGCCAGTTGGTAACTCATCAAGACCCATATTGCAACTCACTTGTACTTTCTGTTTATATCATTAGAAGTACTAGATACATATACATCATGGAAGCTCGAAGAGAGATGAAAAAACTTAATGCCGGTAGTAGAGGCTTTTTCCTAAGCTCATGTATCATGTATTAATGCATGGCCTAGAAACGCAAAATACACGGTAGCTAAATGGAGGCAATCAGTGTCCAAATAAATGTGTCTTGGACAAGCGTCTAGAAGAAGCTATTAAGCGCGTACTACATTCTTCCTCGGTATGTTTCGCAGAGACCGTCAGCTTTTGGCTCAAAGGCACATGGGAACTTTGGTGGCTAATGTGGAAACTACGCACCTCTTTGGATTTGGATAGATAAAAAGCATACCAGTTCTTTTAATGCATCTCATTCCATCATTAGGCTTTACTGCTAATGGCGAATTGAGCAATACGTAAAAAGCGGGCGGCA
>JAJEKV010000080.1:4549507-4629988 GCA_021234155.1 Isoetes taiwanensis | reverse complement strand
TATTACGTATTACTGCGTTGTCGATGCATATTCCTCGGAAAGCTCTGCGTCTCGAACGACAAAATAATGTACATAGCTAAGGCTTCACTCTCAGATCACTCATGGCTGGACAAGTTCTCCACTAATTGAATCTTTGGCCTTCCCAAGAGGGGCTCCCCTGAATCCAGGGATCCAACGGCCGATAGGAACCGCTCCGGGAGGGTGGTCATTAACGCACCGGGAGCCGCTGTGAAGTGCTGGGTCAGCCGGAACTTTTGGATCCCGCCTGGTCTCGACTTCCCCGAGGGATCCCCAGCGTCCCGGCCCGCCGGGACTCGGGGCGGGCGCCGCACCGGTTTGTTCCGCAGAATCGGTCAGCTTCCGGACCGCTCTAATGCTAACCCTTTTGACCTAGACCTTCTCCGTACCCTCAAAATTAATACAGTCGAGGATGAATTAGAACCACCGCAAAAAATCGGGACTTATTTTCTATTAAATGCATTAATTACACTTATAGCAAAGCTCTCGACTTCTAATTTGCCACATCTGGGGAGGATGTTCAAACCCACTCGCCGCCTCCTGTTCTATTCTGGCCAGCCTTTCTGCCAGTCCTTAAGTGCAACGTAATTGCCCTACTTCAAACGCCAGTAAACCTTTGTAACCCTCGCAACCCAAAGGGTTTACTGCTGAGGCCCTCTCCTTAACGATTCTACCGACCCGCCTGACTGGACGCGGGAGTGGGGGTGCTGACACCGAGCTGACCCTGTAACTTCCTGAGGCCTGCCCCACTTCCTCTCCCCAAGGCCCCTCGGGGACGACGGGGCTTAATTCCTCCCTCTCCGAATCGCTGATTTGGCTCGCCAATGGACTCCTAACGCCGCATTGCTTTGGGGACCAAGTTTCAGGCTTAAGACCACCCCACCTCCAAGAAGCCAAAGTAGTCACCATCACACCTGTGAGTCAATTGGCCTAGGATGCATGGGATACCCACGTGGAGGGCGTGGAGGCTTTTCTTTTGTAAACCGCACCTTTGTAACTTGTTTCCTAGGTAATTTTCGGCCATTCTCGACGATTTATGGTTTGCTTGCTATCTCCGGAGTTTTCCTAAGTGTCTCGGACGCATAAAACACTCATGTTTATACAAGTGCTCTGGCCTCGTGACTTCCGCTTTGGATGTTCTCCTGACCATCTCGAATCTTTTGGGCCTTCCCCGGGGTAGCCCCAACCCGGGAGGATCCAACTACTCTGATAGGGGAACTGCCTCGAGGTTGATCATTAGCTGCACTGCAGCCAGCAAGGAAGGTCACGGAACTTTTTGGATCCCTCAGCCTGGGGGTCCTGACTCTCCCTCTCTTGTGAGGGATCCCCAGAAGGTCTCGCCTCGCTTGGACTTGGGAGGGTGCTGCCTCTGCTGTTCCCGCAACTGCCAGTTCCCGACCGCTCTAATGCTAACCCTTTGACCTAGACCTTTCTCTCCTAAAAATTTCTAAAATTGGGTTGTGTGTCGAGATGAATTTGGAATCCAAACGGCAAAAAAATCAATTTATTGCATAAATGCATTAATTATGAATTTAAGGAATGTTCCTGTTACCGGGCAAAGCTACCGGACTTCTCGCATTTGCCAGCACACGGAGGAGGACAGCTCAAACCATCTCCGCTGGGCCTCCTTGCTCCGTATTCTGCTACAGCCTTTCGCCGTCCTTAAGTGCAACAACCAAGTTCCCCAAAACGCAAACTGTAACCTGCAACCCACGCTGGTTATTGCTGGAGGTCTCTCCTTGTCGTGATTCGGACGGACTCCAACTGCGGACTTGACGTGGGAGGTGTTGACGCCTGCAGTTAACGGACCCTAACCGAGGCCGCCTTTGCCCACTTCTCTCCTCAAGGTCTGGGGACGACAATACCTCCTCTCCTAATCAAGCGATTTGGCTCTAATAGACCTTCGTAACGCTGACATTGTCCTGCACGCTCCGTGGGTCAGAAGACCACCGACCTCCAAGAAGCGCCAAAGTAGCTCACTTCCATCACACTCAGAGTCAACAATTGGGCCTAGACGGGATGATACCGGCCGTGGAGGGATGGAGTGCTTTTCTTTGCAAACCGACCAGAATCTCTGTTCTGAAAATTTCACATTCCTATTTTATTTGGTAGCCCATTTGCCATTCCGGAGCTCCCTGCGTTCAACGACAAAACATCATGCTATACAAGGTCAATTCTCGTGACTCCCTCATGTTTGACAAGTTCTCCTGACCGATTCGAATCTTTGGCCTTCAAGAGGCCCCGGAACGGAGGGATCCAACTGGCCTGAGAGGAACCTGCCCGAGCTGGTCATTAGCTGCAACCCCCAGGGAGCGCCAGAAGGGCTGCTCTCTGGAACTTTTTGATCCCGGCCAGGGTCCAGACTTCCCCTCAGGAGGGGATCCCCCCGCAAGGTCCTCGCCTCTGACTTTGGGGAAGGGCGCTCTGGCTGTTCCTAAGTAGTCCCGGGTCAGCCTGACCGCTCTAATGCTAACCTCACTCCAGACTCCTCCGTACCTCCCTGGTAAATTGGGTCAGTAGGCCGAGATGAATTAGGAATCCAAATGGCAAAAAATCGAATTTATTTTTGTACAATGCATTAATTAATTCTATGAATGTCTTGCTGCAAAAGCTCTCGAATTTCTACTTGCCACATCTAGAGGAGGACAGTGCCCAAACTTTGCTCCGCCGGGCCTCTTGCTCCACATTCTCGCCAGCAGCTCTCTGCCAGTCCCAAGTGTAACAGACCAAGTCCTGGGCCCCCAAAACGCAAACCCTTCTAGGAACCCGCACCCCAAGCAGGTTGCGCTTTGAGGCCTCCTGGACGCCTATCTCGCGCATCACGCGGGAGTGTGCCATGCCACGGCCCTGTCCTCCAGCCAGTTCCCTGTCTTCTCCTGCGCCCTGGACCACGCACTTCTGCCAGATCTCCGGGGACCGCCGAGCTGCCCCTGGGACCAAGTTCCGTGGGCTGTAAGACCACACCACTCTCCAAGAAGCGGGCCTAAAGTAGCTCATAATTTCCATCACACTGTGAGGCCACCTTGCCTCAGATGTGATGCGATAACCGCTGCGGGAGGGCGGAGTGTTTCTTTTTATTTTGCAAACCGACTTTGTAACTTGCTCTGTGGTAATTTCGCCTATCTCTCGACGCATTTGGCAGTGGTTTATTTGCCATTCCCGGAAGCCTCCCAAGGTTCAACGACAAAACACTTTGCTTATAAGGCATACCGTGATGCCCCCGCTGACAAGTTCTCCCGACCGACTGAATCTTTTGGGCCTTCCCCAAGAGGGGCTCCCGAATCCGGAGGATCCACCCACGGATAGTAAACCGCTCCCCGGAGGGTAGGTCACAGCGGCAACCCCCCGGGAGCGCTGCTGAACTTTTGATCCCGCCTGGGTCCGGACTCTCTCCTCTCAGGGATCCCCTCAAGGTCTCCGCCTCGCTTGATTCTGGGGAAGGGTGCCACGGCTGTTCCGCATCGGGTCAGCCTCGGAATTTCATTCTAATGCGTTAACCCTTTGACCTAGACCTTTCTCCCAGTACCCCTCAAAAATTGGCCGTAGGCCGAGAGATGAATTGTGTGAATCCAAAATACAAAAATCGTAATTTATTTTCAGACAATGCACACTGGGCGTAATTTATGAAGCAAAGTACCGACTTACTTACACGGGAGGAGGACAGACTAAACTCCACCACGGGCCTCTTGCTCCCATTCTCTACTGCAGCCTTCTGGCCAGTCCTGCACTGCCCCGCCCCCAAACGCTAAACCCTTCTAGAACCCGGCAACCCAAAGGGTTTACATTTCTGAGGCCCTCTGTCGGGATTCGCATTGACTCTTGCGCTGCGGATTTCCCCGACGTGGAGGGTGTTGACTCAGAAGTGGGACTTTAAAATTCTGAGGCCGCTTGTTCTCTCTCCCAAGCCCCGGGATGGATCTGACTCAACGCCGACATTGCCCTCGGGACTGCTCTCGTAGCCAAGACCTCACCTCGGACTCCTCCAAGAAGCCTTCAAAGTAGCCTACTTCCATCACACCTGCAGTCAATTGGCCTGTGATGTGGATGCGATAATGTCGCGGGAGGGCGTGGAGTACTTCTTTCTTTGGCAAACCCACCTGTAACTTGCTCCCTAGGGTAATTTACCCCGACGATTTTGACAGGTCGATTTGCCATTCCTGGAGTCTCCTAGTTCCTGGACGACAAAAACACCGCGGCTTATACAAGGTCACTCGTGACACCCCGCTGCTTGATGTTCTCCCTGACCGATTCGAATCTTTTGGGCCTTCCTCAAGAGGGGCTCCCTCGAACGAGGATCCAAATCCGGGCCTGATAGGGGAACCGCCCTGAGAGGGTGGATCACATGCAGCCAAGAAGGAAGGGTCGCCTGAACTTCTTTTTGGATCCCTACTGGGTCCCACTCCCTCGTGAGGGATCCCCCGCATGTCCTACCCCGCTTTACCTGTGGAAGGGTGCTGCCGCTGCCTCGCAACTGCCTCCGGACCGCTCTAATGCTGAACTTTGACCTCGACCTTCTCCTCAAAAATTTTAAAATTGGGTCAGTAATGAGACAATGAAACTAAATTGCAAAATCGTAATTTATTTTCGCATAATGCATTAATTGCGAATTTATGAATGTTCAAGCATCAAAAGTTACTCGGACTTATTTGCCATGACGGGAGGAGGCATACGGGCCGTTCCCCTGGGTCTGCTGGCCTCTTTTGCTCCGTGATTTCTACAGGCCAGTGTCCTGCACCAGACCAAGTCTCTCACTTCAAAACGCAAAACCCTTTCTAGAACCCGGGTAAACCCACTCTGGTTTACTGCCGAGGCCCTCCTGGCCGTGATTCTCACGGGACTCATACTGCGGACTTGATCGGGAGTGGGGTGTTGACGCCAGAGCATTGCACTTAAAATCCTCCTGAGGCCGCCTTTGCCCCTCAATCTCTCTCTCCTAAGGCCCTCGATCTGACGAGCGACCTCCCTCCCGGACCAAGGATTTGGTTCCTCGCTTAATAGACTCTCGGGGAACGCCGACATTGCCCCCTGGGACCAAGTTCGGCCGCTGGGGAAGACCACTCCCACTTCCAAGGCTCAAAAGTGCCTACTCTAACGCCACACTCGTGAGTCAATTGGCCTGGGGATGTGGATGCGATACCGGTCATGGAGGGCTGAGTGTTTCTTTTCTTTGCAAACTCCACTTTTTAACTTGCTCTCTAGGGTAATTTCGGCCATCTCTATCACTTAAGGTCGCATTTGCCATTCCTGAGCCTCCCAAGTGCCCTAACGACAAAACACTTCTGCTTATACAAGGCCGCACCTCGATTTCCCAAGTAGCTGGGATTAAGTTCTTCCTTTGACCCATCCGAATCTTGGGCCTTCCCGAAGAGGGGCCTCAATCCGAGGATCCAACGATCTATAGGAAACGCCCGAGGGTGGCCATTAGCTGCACCCCCTGGGAGCCGCTGTGAAGGGCTGCTCTCGGGAACTTTTTTGAATCCCGCCTCTTGGGGTCCTGGACTCTCCCTCTCAGGAGGGATCCCTGCAAGGTCCGGCCTCGCTTGGACTTGGGAGGCTGCCTCTGCTCCCCGCACCTGCTGCCCCACCGCTCTAATGCTAACCTTGACCCAGACCTCTCCCAAAAATCTTGGAAATTGGGCCGGTGCTGAGATGAACTAGGAATCCACCGGCAAAAAAATCAATTTATTTTCGCACAAATGCACACTGGGCACCCCAACTGCCCTACACCCAAAGTTTCCCCAACTCTACTCTGCCACCTGAGGAGGATGTGCCCAACCCGGCCCGGCCAGCCTCTTGTTCAGAGATTCTCGGGCTTCCAAATTTTTCCTGGCCAGTCCCAAGTGCAATGTACTCAAGTCTCTACCCCAAACGCAAACCCTTCTAGAACCTCGCGTAAACCCACTGGGGAGCGAGGAGCCGGAGGGGTCTCTCTCTCACGGGATTCACTGACCTTTGCGCTCGACTCTTGACGCGGGAGTGGGGGTGTTGACGCGAGCCGGGACCCTAAAATCCCCCCTCGAGGCCGCTGTCTCACCCTCTCCCCTGCCCTGACCTGACGGCAAGCACCTCCCCTCTCGAATCAAGGATTGCTCCTCACACGGACTCCCGGAACGCCGGTGATTGCCCCCCGGGGACCAAGTTCCGTGGGCTGTACATCCACCCACCTCCAAGAACCGCCCAAAGTAGCTCACTTCCATCACACCTCAGAAACACCGGCCCAGGATGTGGATGATGGCACCACGAGTGGGCGTGAGTGTTTCTTCGCAAAACCCACTTTGTAACTTGCTCCCTAGGGTAATTTCGCATTCCCGGGACATTTGGCAGTGGTCGAGCTTGCCATTCCTGAGCCTCCTGCCCCAAACGACAAACACCGCAGCTATGGGCCGACCTCAGACGCTCAAGGCTTGACAAGTTCTCTGACCTATCTCGAATCTTTTGGGCCTTCCCCAAGAGGGGCCCCCGAATCCGGAGGATCCAACCTGGCCGGATAGGGGAACCTGCCCCGGGAGGGTGATCATTAGCCTGGGCAGCCCCTGAGCTCTGCCAGAAGGGTCAGCCTTCTGGAACTTTTGATCCCGCCTCTTGGGTCCTGGACTCTCCCCTTGTGAGGGATCCCCCCAAGGTCCCGGCCTCGCTTGATTCTGGGGAAGGGGTGCCACTCTGCTGTCTCCGCAACCGCTGCCCCGACTGCTCTAATGCTAACCCTTTGACCTAGACCTTCTCCTCAAAATCTTGAAATTGGCCGTAGCCTGAGATGAATTAGGAATCCAAATCGGCAAAAATCGAATTTATTTTCGTGACAACACACTGCTTAATTTATGAATGTCTTGCCACCAAAAGCTCTAACTTCTACTGCCAGTCTGAGGAGGACAGGCCCAAACTCCGGCCCGCCGGGCCCCCTGTCTGTGATTCTGGCCGGCATTTCTTCACAGTCCCAAGTGCAACAGACTGAAAGTTCTACCAAAACTAAAACCCTTTCTTAAACCCCGCAACCCGGCTGTGGTTTATGTTTCGAGGCTCTCTCATTTATTCCTCCTACTGGGACCTTTATACCGACTTGGACGTGGGAGGGGGTGTTGACTTACGGGACTCCTAGGCCCCCTGAGGTCAGTTGCCCCACTTCTCTCCTGCCTCTGGGACGACCGCAACCTCCCTCTCCCTGGACCAAGGATTTTGGCTCTCGCTTTAATGGACTTCCTGAACGGCCGACATTGCTCCTCTGAATCCAAGTCTCCCAGGGCTGAAGACCACCCCACCTCTAAGAAGCCAAAGTAGCTCACTTCCATCACACTGTAGTCAACACCTCGGGCCTTGTACGTGGGATGCTGGGATACCGCCGTGTGGAGGGCTGCGGAGGCTTCTTCTTTGCAAAACCCACTTTTACAACCTTGCCCCTGTGGGTAATTTCTGCATTCTACTCCATTTGGCAGGTCGCATTTGCCATCTCTCAGAGCCTCCCCTACAGTTCAATGACAAAACACCTAGCTTATACAAGGCCGCACTGACGCCTGCTGGCTTGGACAAGTTCTCCTGACCCATCTCGGAATCTTGGGCCTTCCAAGAGGGGCCCCCGAACCGAGGATCCAACCATTTCTGGATAGGGGAACCTGCTCCCGGAGGGTGGTCATTAGCGGCACCCCTTGGGAGCGCTGCTGGGAAGGGCTGCCTCTAGAACCTTTGATCCCGCCTCTTAGTCCGTGACTCCTTGTGAGGGACCCCCAAGGTCCCGCCTCGCTGACTTTGGGAAGGGTGCTGCCTCTGGCCGGGCCTCAAGAATCCGCCTAACGCTCTAATGCTAACCCTTTGACCTAGACCTTCTCCTAAAATTCTCGACACCAATGGTGTCGGAGATGAATTAGAATCCAAGCAAAAACGAATTTATTTTCAGACAACGCATTAATCGCGAATTTACGAATGTCTTGCCACCTAGTGCTCGACTCTACTTGCCACATCTGAGGAGGACATGCTCAAACCCGGGCCCGGGCCTCCCTGCCCATTCTACTTGTTCTTCTGCACAGTCCTAAGTGCAAATGCACTGTCTCCCCAAAACGCAAACCCTTCTAACCCCGCAACCCACAGAGCATGCTTTGAGGTTCTCTGTCGAGTCTTGGGCTGACCTTTATGCTGCGGATTCTCGACGTGGGAGTGGGGGTGTTGACGCTGTGAGCACGCACTCCTGTAATCCTCTCTCTGAGGCCGCTACTAATTTCTCTCCCCAAGGCCCTCGACTCCGACACGCTGACCTCCCCCTCTCCCAATCGCTGACGGCTCTCGCTAATAGACTCGTAACATCACATGCTCCTCGGGAACGTCTGCGGGCTGTACACTCCGACCTCCAAGAAGCCAGTAGCCTACTTCCATCACACCCCTCGTAGTCAATTGGCCTGTAGATGTGGACGCGATACCGCCGCGGGAGGGCATGAGTGTTCCTTTCTTTGCAAACTCCACTTTGTAACTTGCTCCCAAGGGTAATTTCTGCCTATTCCTGACGACAAGTGGTCGATGTTATTCCTGAGCTGCCCCTGCAGTTCTAACGACAAAACACTTGGGCTATACAAGGCCGACCTCGGGGACGCCACATTTGACAAGTTCTCCTGATCAGATTCTTGAATCTTTTGGGCCTTTCCCAAAGAGGGGCCCCGAATCCGGGAGGGATCCAACGGCCGGATAGGGGAACCTGCCCCGAGGGTGGTCACATGCAGCAACTCCCTCAGGAGCGCCAGAAGGGTCAGCCGAACTTTTTGAATCCCGGCCTCGGGTCCCGGACTCTCCCTCTGTGAGGGATCCCCGCGTCTTGGCCTCGCTTGACTTGGGCGGGTGCTGCTCTGCTGTTCCCCGCGAACGGCTGCCCGACCGTCAATGCTAACCCGACCCAGACCTTCTCCTAAAATCTTGGAAATTGGGTCAGCCTGGAGATGAATTAGTAAACCACCGGCAAAAATCGAATTTGTTTACGCATTAATTGCTTAATTTAAGAATGTCTTGCCAATCGCAAAAGCACCTAACTTCTACTACATCTGAGGAGTGACAGCTCCAACTCCGTCCGCCGGGCCTCTTTGCTCCTATTCCTACGCAGCCTGCCGTCCTGCGCAATGCACGCCCTACTTCCAAAACTAAACCCTTCTAGAACCCGGGCAACCCACGTATTTATGTTTCTCGAGGCCCCTCTCCTTTGTCGATTCTACCGACTCATGCCTCGACTCCGACGCGGGAGTGGGGGTGCCGGACGCTTCGTGAGCGGGACCCTAAAATCCTCGAGGCCGCTGTTCTCGACTTCCTCTCCCCAAGGCCCCGGGGACTCCGGACGGGTAACCTCCCTCTCCGGGACCAAGGGATGGTTTCTCACAATGGACTCTAACGCCGACATTGCCCCCGGGAACCAAGTTCCAGGCTTAAGACCACCTCGGACTCTAAGAAGCCAAAGTAGCTCACTTCCATCACACTTCAGCCACCGGCCTAGGGATGTGGGATGATCGGCTCGCGGGAGGGCGTGGAGTGTTTCTTTCTTTTCAGAACCGACTCTTATAACTTGCTCCCTAGGGTAATTTCTATGATTCTCGACGATTTGGTAGTATCGATTTCAAGCATTCCCGAGCCTCCCTGCGTCTCTAATGACAAAACACCGGCATAGCTTATACAAGGCCTAATTCCTCAGACGCCTGCCACAAGTTCTCCTGACCCATCTGAATCTTTTGGGCTCTCAAGAGGGGCCTCGAATCCGAGGATCCAACTACGGATAGGGGAACCGCTCCCGGGAGGGTGGTCATTAGCGTGTAACCCCGGGAGCGCTGTTTTAAACTTTTCGGGATCCCCGCCTGTCCGCACTCTCCCTCTCAGGAGGGATCCCCGCAAGGTCCCGCCCCGCTTGACTTGGGAGGGGTGCCGCCTGCTCCCGCAACCCGCCGCCCTAATCGCTCTAATGCTAACCCTTTGACCTAGACCTTTCTCCTAAAATTTCACAATTGGCCGTAGGCCGAGAGATGAATTAGGAACCACGGGCAGAATCATAGAATTTATTTTCGCATAAATGCATTAATTACACTTATGAATGTCTTTACACGTTAAAAGCTACCGACTTCTACTTGCCACATCTGGGAGGAGACATGCTCAAACTCCGGCCCGGCCGGGCCTCTTGCTCAGATTCTCTGGCCAAGCCTCGGCCAGTCCCAAGTGCAATTGCACTCAAGTTCCTAGCCTCTAAAACGCGAACCTCTCTTTAGAACTCGGGTAACCTTACTGGGGTTTACGCCACAAGCTTTGAGGTCTCTCTCCTTGTCGACGGCCGGACTGCGCTCGTGGACTTTATGTGGGAGGGGGTGCTGATCAGAGCACTGCACTTAAAATCCCTGAGGGGCCGCTTGCCCCCACTCTCCCAAGGCCTCGGGATCTGACGGGCATTCCCTCCCGGGACCGCTGGGATTTACCTCGGGCCAATAGACTCAACATCGATAGTCTCCCGACCAAGTTCCAGGGCTGACCACCCACCCCAAGAAGCTACCAAAGTAGCTCACTTCCATCACACACCTTAGCCAATTGGTTTAGGGATGGATGCTGGATAACAAGCCGGAGGGTATGAGTGTTCTTTTGCAAAATCAATTTCAGAACTTGCTCCCTAAGGGTAATTTTCAGCCATTCCGGACGATTTAAGGTGGTCGATTTGCTATTCCTGGAAGGCCCCGTCTCGAACGACAAAACACTTTGCTTATATAAGGTCGCACTCCTCAGACGCGATTTGACAAGTTCTCCTGACCGATTCGACCTTTGGCCTTCAAGAGGGGCCCCCAACGGAGGATCCAACTGGCTCTGGATAGGGGAACTGCCCCGAGGGTGGTCATTACGCAAACTCCTGGGGAGCCGCCGAAGGGTCATTTTAAACTTTTGAACTCACCGGGTCCCACCTCCCTCAGGAGGGATCCCTGTCTTGGCCTTTGATTCTGAAGGGTGCTGCCTCTGTTGTTCTCAACAACGGCCGCCTTAATCGCTCTAATGCTAACCCTTTGACCTAGACCTTCTCCGCGTCTTTGAAATTCGGCCGTGGCCGAGATGAATTAGAATCCACCGCAAAAATCGTAATTTATTGCACAATGCATTAATCGCTAATTTATGAATGTCTTGCCACCGCAGTTTCCTAACTTCTATCACTTGCCATGAATGAGGTGAGGACAAAGCCCAAACCCCATTCCGCCCTGTTCGTGATTCTGGCCAGTAGCCACAGTCCTGCGTAACCGTATCAAGTCTCACTTCAAACGCAAAACCCTTCTAGAACCCCGCAACCTACGTGGTTTATGTTTCTGGATGCCCCTCCCTTGCCCATTCCTACTGACCTACCGACGACGGGAGGGGGGGTGCTGGGACTTACGGACCCTGTGTCCCCCTGAGGTCAGCTGTCTAATTCTCCCAAGGCCCTGACCACTCAGCACCCTCTGAATCACATTTGGCTCTCACGCCACTGACTCAGAACGCCGACATTGCCCCCGGGACCAAGTTCCGTGGCTGTGAAGACCACCACTCCAAGAAGCCAAAGTAGCTCACTTCCATCACACCTCGTAGTCAATTGGCTCAGATGGATGCGATACCGCCGGTATGGAGTGCTTTTCTTTTGTAAACCGACTTAGAATCCTTCTGCTCCCTAGGGTAATTCTGTGATTCCTGGACATTTGAAGTTGTCGATTTGCCATTCCTCGAGCGCCTCTCCCGCAAGCCCGAACGTATTAAAACAGCGCAAGGTCAATTTTCGTATTCTTTCCCATGGCTTGATTGGTGCTCTCCGGACTCCATCTCGAATCTTTGGGCTTCCCGGTGAGGGGCTCCCCGAATCTGGGAGGGATCCAATCTGGCCGGATAGGGGAACCTGCCCGAGGGTGATCATTAGCGTGGTAACCCCCTCGGGAGCCACAGAAGGGTCGCTTTCTGAACTTTTTGATCCCGCCTCTTGGGGTTCCGGACTCTCCCTCAGGAGGGATCCCCGCAGGTCTCCGTTTGCTAAAAGGGCCACAGCCATGCAAACTGCTGCCCCCACCGCTCTAATGCTAACCCTGACCTAGGACCTTCCTCAAAATTTCTAAAATTGGGTTGTGTGTCGAGATGAATTAGGAATCCAAATTGCAAAAATCGAATTTATTTTCAGACAATGCATTAATTATAATTTATGAATGTCTTGCTACCCAAAAGTTACCGACTTCTAATACTAAGCACATTTCCGAGGAGGACAGTTCAAACTTCGGCCTCCGCCGCCTTTGCTCCGTAGATTCTGGCTTCCAGCTCTCGCCGTGTCCAAGGTAACAAACTAGGTCTCGCCCCCAAACGAAAACCCTTTAGAACTCCGCAACCCACAGGCTTTACGCTTTTGGAGGCCCTCTCCCGATTCTACCGACTCTGACCGTGACTTGACGCGGGAGTGGGGGGTGTTGACGTGAGCACCGGACCTAAAAATCCCTCGAGGCCGCTTTTGCCCTCAATTCTCCCCAAGGCCCCGGGGACTCCGACCTACACCTCCCCCCTCAAATCAAGGGATTTGGCTCCCTCGCTTAATAGACTCGTAACGCCGACATTGCCCTCGGGGACCAAAGCTCCGCCTGTAATGACCACTTGACCTCCAAGAAGCCTGCATCACCACACCGTAGTCACTGACCAGGATGTGGGAGTGGATATCGTCATGGGAGAGCGTGAGTGTTTCTTTCTTTGCAAACCGACTTTGTAACTTGCTCAGGGGTAATTTCGCCATTCTATTCCATTTGGCGGTCGATTTTATTCCCGAGCCTCCCAGGCCTAACGACAAAACACTGCCCGGTTTATACAAAGGCTGAGCCTCTTCAGCCCGCGGTTTTGACAAGTTCTCCGTTTCCATGCGGAATCTTTTTCGGCTTTCCCGAAGAGGGGGTCCCCGAACGGAGGATCCAACGGCCGATAGGGGAACCTGCCCGAGGGTGGTCATTACGTGCAACCCCAGGGGCCTTTGCCGAGGGGTCGCCTTTAGAACTTTTTGGATCCCGCCTCTTGGGGTCAGGGCTCCCTCCCCCTGAGGGGATCCCCCAGGTCCGGTCTCGCTTGGACTTGGGAAGGGTGCCCGGCCACCAAGAACGCCGCTCCTAATCGCTCTATCGCTAACCCTTGACTCTAGACCTTCTCCGGGGTAAAATTTTGAAAATTCTACTGCAGGCCGGGAGATGAATTAGAACCACCGGCAAAAAATCGCACTTATTTTCAGACAATGCATTAATTCAAGTAATTTATGAATGTTCGGCCATCGGCGAAAGCTCGACTCTACTTCTGCTACACTCCGGAGGGAGGATGTGCCCAAACTTCGCCGGGCCTTCTCCCATTCCTGGCTGCGCCTCTACACGCCCTCCCAGGTAAATTGCACTCAAGTTCTACCCAAACAAAACCCTTCTAGAACCCTCGACAAACCCACGTGGCGACAAGCTGAGGCCCTCTCCTTTGTCGTGATTCGCCGACCTTGCGCCAGGATTCTGGATCGCGGAGGGGTGGCATGCCGACCCTGTAATCCCAGGCCGCTATTCTCGGTCTCCTCTCCTCCCCTGCTGCCCTGACTCGACTTCCCGGGCGACCTCCCTCCTGGACCGCGGATTTGTTTCCTCGCTATCAGACTCCGTAATCGGCCGACATTGCCCCCACTGTCTCCAGAGCTTAAGACCACCCGGATCTCCAAGAGCGCCGAGATATAGCAGTAGCTTCACTTCCATCACACTAGAAGAATACCAGGGATGTGGATATGATACCGGCTGGAGGGCGGAGTGTTTTCTTGCAAACGACTTGTAACTGTCTCAGGGAAATCTTTGCCATTCCGACGATTTGGGTCGATTTGCCATTCCCATTCCCTGCGTTCAATTCCACAAAACATCGCGGTTTATAAGGCCGACCAGACGCGTTTGACAAGTTCTCCGATCGATCTCTGAATCTGGGCCTCCTCTCAAGAGGGCCCCCAACTGGTGATCCAATCTGGCCGGTGATAGAAAACCGCCCGTGTGTGGTGGTAGCCGGCTGCAATCGGGAGCCCCTGCCAGAAGGCTGCCTCGAACTTTTGAATCCCGCCTTGGGGTCCTGGACTCCTCCCTCTTGTGAGGGATCCCCGCAAGGTCCCTGGCCTCGCTTGACTTAGGGAAGGGTGCCAGCTCGGTTTCTCGCAACGGTTGCCCCGACCGCTCTAATGCTAACCCTTTGATCTAGACCTTCTCCGAAAATTTTGAAAATTGGGCTGTAGTGCTGGAGATGAATTAGGAATCCAGCTGGCAAAAATCAGAATTTATTTTCGTACAATGCATTAATTGCGAATTTATGAATGTCTTGCCACCGCAAAAAGCGCCCCTAACTTCTACTTGCCACATCGGGAGGAGGACAGGCCCAAACTCCGGCTCGTCGGTTCCCTTGCTCCGGTATTCTCGGCTGCAGCTTCCGGGCCAGGTCCCAAGTGCAACAGCACAAGTCTCGGCCCCAAAACGCAAAACCCTTCTAGAACACGGCAACCTGGGCTGGGGTTTACGTTTCGAGCCCTCTTCTTGTGATTCGTAAAGGGACCTTGCTTGTGACTTGACGTGGGTGGGGGGGTGTTGGCGGCGAACACGGACCCTAAAATCCCGGAGGCAGCTTGCCTGAATTTCCTCTCCCAAGGCCACAGGGGGATGGATGACCTCCCTCTCAGGGATCACGATTTGGCTCGCCAATAGACTCGAGCGTCGACATTGCCCCTGGGACCAAGTTCCGTGGCAAGAAGACCACCCGACCTCAAGAAGCGCCAAAGTAGCTCACTTCCATCACACTCGTGATCAATTGGCCTAGGATGTGGATGCGGGATCTTGTCGTGGAGGGCGTGAGTGTTTTTTTTCTTTGCAAAACCTGACTTTGTAACTTGCTCCATAGGGTAATTTTGCCATTGGGACGATTTGGCGGTCGATTTGCCATTAGGAGCCTCCCCGGCCCGAACGACAAAACACTGCGATTTATACAAAGGCCGACCTCGGGGGCGCCCGCGGTTTGACAAGTTCTCCCGGGACCGATCTGGAATCTTTTGGGCCTTCCCAAGAGGGGCCTGACGGAGGATCCAACGGTGGGATAGGGGGAACCGGCCCGGGAGGGTGGTCATTAGCGTGCAATCCCAGGGGAGCGTTGCTGGGAAGGGCTGGGGGAACTTTTTGGATCCCGCCTCTTGGGGTGGGACTCTCCCCTCTTGTGAGGGATCCCCGCAAGGTCCCTGGCCTCATTTGACTTGGGGAAGGGTGCTGCTCGGGTTGCCCCGCAACGGGCTGCCCCGACCGCTCTAATGCTAACCCTTTGACCTAGACCTTCTCAGAAAATTTTGAAAATTGGGCTGTGTCTTTGGAGATGAATTAGGAATCCACCGGCAAAAATCAGAATTTATTTTCGCATGAAAATGCATTAATTGCGAATTTATGAATGTCTTGCCATCGCAAAAGTGCCCCCGACTTCTACTTGCCACATCGGGAGGAGGACATGCCCAAACTCCGCCTGTCGGTTCCCCTTGCTCCGTATTCTGGGGCCGCTTCTCGGCCAGGTCCCAAGTGCAACAGACCAAGTCTCGGCCCTCAAAACGCAAACCCTTCTAGAACACGGCAACCCACGGGGTTTATGTTTTGAGGCCCTTTACTTGTCGATTTTGCGGGACCTCCGCGGAAATGACTTGACGTGGAGGGGGGGTGTTGGCCGTCGAGCACGGTGATTCGTCTCCTTAATGGACTCGTGGATGTCGACATTGCCCGGGGAGCAAGTTAAATTGGCGAAGACCACACATGTTCACCCAACTAAGAAATGAGTTTTTGGCGTCGCCAGATATCGCCGTGACGGCATTTATTGTCAATCCGGCCACCGCCAGGTCACCTACGACTGGCGGTACAAGTGGCAAATCACGCCACGTGTCATCCGAATTCCCGAATGTCGCCACATTAAATGCGCACGCCACGTCATGAACATCCACCGGGGCGTGACACCGTGCTGCCCACGCGCATGGCAGCCCACCTGGCGTGGACAGATAGACCAAGCGACGCGGCGTCGCATGCGGCGTGGACGTCGCAAATGTGGCAACCGTGCCGCCCACTTGGCATCGACATCCACCGGCGCGTGGACGAATCCGCCAGTCACGAAGTGTCGACGTCGCAGAACGCCGCAGCCCATGTCGCTAAATGACCATTCTCTTGTTGTGCACCCTTGCTGGCTTGTAATACCTCCTTAGCCAAAGCATCTTTGCTTGAAGTCTGAATCTGATACTACTATGGCCTCTATATCTGCTATAGTTGTCCTTCCTAGGAGGTATGCTCCGTCTCATCCTTCAGAACTCTTGATGTCATGAGTCGATGAAGTCCTCTACTTGTTGGTGGCGTATCTCTGGGCATTAGTCATCGATGTCGGACCCTTCCTCGAGACAATATGGCACTTGAAGAATATCCTTGACTAGGAGATGTTCCTCCCCTAGTGTGATCAATATTTTAGTGCCATGATGCCCACTGGCTGTTGCACAGCTCTGTTGGCAATTCTTGTGTCTAATCTTGATGTCGCAATCGTCCTTCCTGTGGGCTCCCCTTTATTATTTGTGTTCGGGCTTCCCTGTACACTATCTTGTCCTTTGATTTGCTGAAGTTTCCTCCATAAGTTTGCCCTCTGCTTTCAATTGGTTGATGTTGTCGAGTGGCTCCACTGTCGAGGCTCGAGGATCTGTAACGAAGGTTCTCCTGACCTATTTTACTGCCCTAAGCACAAGGCAATTAATACTACCACAAGAACAATTACTTATATCTACTTACTCTACAAACCCTATTTTTATGCCTTTATCCACTCTACCTCAATTGGCCCACTTGGCATTTGGCACTTTACTAGACACTGAGAAAGGTACTTATTTACTATCGTGGGGTGGCAGAAGGAGACTTATTCACTGGGTGTACTTGGTTTGTTAGACTAAATTACCTAGATAGAATGAATTCCTAGATAATTATGTATGATATAAAGGCATGGCAGGAGATACTTGATGGTAGTGTACCTAATAACGCGTGTTGGCGTACCATACCAATGTGTGACAACAATTTCTAAGGCCTTGGCAACTAGCTTGGTTTCTAAGAAAAAGGCTTGATTATACTACCTGTATGTAGACAAGAAGACACTTATCAAGATAAGAGCGACAAGTAAGCTGGGATGAATGCAGATGTTGTCTCTATCTAGCTTAAGGGTCTTGGTTCTAACTCTAAGGCTTGGCCATTAATATTATATGACATGATTAAAGCTTAAATTTAATTAAGGATTATAATTAAAATACAAACGATGCCCGCCCTCAGTGGTTGGCACGGGGGGGTTCAACCCTGTGGGTGGGAGATTCGATTCCCGCTATTGTGGGAATTCTTTTAAGATGAGGTTCAAATAGATTGAAAAGCTAGAATGGGGTGCTACAAAACACTAGAGTGCATGGTAGAAGACTAGCATATGCACTACGGCCTTTTTCAATGCAATTTTGCTAAATTTTCAGTTGGAATCATGGGACCCGGGTGAGATAGCGCCAATGGCATCTGCGTTGAGAACGCACACCCTTCTGGCGCGGATTCACCCTGGTACCTTGATTTCTACCAAAAGTCAATAATTTTAAGAATTATAAAACACTAAAATGCCTATTTAGGTCAATTCTAAACTAACTAGCAACTTATTTCATACCAAAAAGATATCTAAAATTGCAAATATGAGTAAACCAGGTGAATCCACGCAGATGGCCTCTGCGTCGCGAACGCAGACGCGTTTGGCTCGGTCTCACCTGAGTTGGCCGATTTTAGCTATTTTTGGATATTTTTAACAAATTTAAAGTGCTACACTGCATTTTAAGAACTATAAAACTCTAAAATGCCTATTTAAGTCAATTCTAAACTAACTAGCAACTTATTTCATACCAAAAAGATATCTAAAAGTGCAAATATGAGTAATAGGGTGAATTGCCAAGAGATGGCCTCTTCGTCGTGACACGCAGACGACAGCGTTCTCTCCCGAGTTGGCCGATTTTAGCTTTTTTTGGATATTTTTATCAAATTTAAAGTGCTACACTGCATTTTAAGAACTATAAAACTCTAAAATGCCTATTTAAGTCAATTCTAAACTAACTAGCAACTTATTTCATACCAAAAAGATATCTAAAAGTGCAAATATGAGTAAACCGGGTGAATTCGCGCAGATGGCCTCTTGCGTCGCGAACGCAGACGCGTTTGGCGCGGTCTCACCCGAGTTGGCCGATTTTAGCTTTTTTTGGATATTTTTAACAAATTTAAAGTCCTACACTGCATTTCTAGACAATTTCTAAGCATTCTAACAACTTTTAGTACGAAATTTGGATCAATTTTGCCCTAAATCAAGTGACTCGGGTGGGTTTGCCGATTTCGAGCCAATTCTTTTTTTTTTTCTATGTAAGAATTTTTATGCTACTTAGCCAATTAAGAGCATTTTAAGTAAGATGCAAAGGATTCTACTACAATTAATTTATACAGGAACATTTTTATATCCTACAAGCAATTAATTTACAGTAAATTTACTTTTAATGAGTAAAAACAATATACAGGAAAAACTTATATTTATATAGTTTACTAAACTTGAGCTCTTCACGGCTTCTCCTTGCGAATCCTCCTCGCCAGGTGGAGGTCTTCGGGCATGACTGTCACCCGCTTGGCATGGATCGCGCAGAGGTTGCCTTCTTCAAAAGTTGTACTAGCTCCGCCTCTGCTGCCTCCTGCAGGGATCAGACCATCAAGGGTGCAGATCTTGGCCTCCTCGGCTTTGGCCGCTTCTTGGCGAGATCTCGCCGTCGTTGATGTGGTTTGGTAGTCGTAGCCCATCTTGAACTCCTGGATAGACCTTTGATGTAGGCATTCGAAAGGAGAGTTTCTGGATCATCAGACTGGTACGCTGTTGGTAATGCCGAATATGCTGAGCAGCTCTACTGTGCTGGGGATTTGGCCCATGGCGGACCTTCTTCAGAGAATCGAGTCGAGGTGGTGGAGGCTGGCTTTCCGATCCTGGTCGGCTACCTTGTCAGATCCGTTGGCGGAGATAAATCTTGCATGCTGTCTTATTCTTCTCGTACTCCATATCTTGCTTCAGCTTTAAGTAGCTTCTCACTGATGTTGCCCTCTTTGGACTGCATTGGATATGGTTGCCGAGCGTAGACTCCGTCTGTTCTTCGGCCTCCTCCTCCTCTTCTTCTTTAGCCTCTTGCTTCACGCCTCTTTGTTCGCTTCTCCCTTGCCTACGTCTCTTCCTTGTTCCTTCCTTTTCTTCCGCATTGATTGCTCGCTCCCCTTGCTTTGTTTGGCAAATTTTGGGGTTGCTTTCGTATTCTTGCCGAGATTGCTCCTACTGCTTGCTGCTCACTTACACTTCCTGGTGTTGGGGTTGCTCCTACACTTCCTGGTGTTAAGGTTGCTCCTACTGCTTGCTGCCCACCTACTCTTCCTGTTGCTTCCTGGTGTTGGGGTTGCTCCTACTGCTTGCTGCCCCTACTCTTCCTGCTAGGGTTGTTCCTACTGCCGAGGTTGCTCTTGCTACTCGCTCTTCATCTGCTCTTGTTGGTGTTGGGGTTGCTCCTGTTGTCGAGGTTGCTCTTGCTATTTGCTCCTCACCTCCAGAAGCAAACGCCACGATCTCACTTTCCCCCGAGCCTTGCGATCATTCGCCTGAAGTGATAAGCCATTATTCCTCCAAGAGTGAAACGATTCGTCTGAAGAGCTTGAGTGGCTAAGTTCGTCGTCTGGCCTAGGTCGCAGGGCCTCAAGAATTTGCTTGTCGCCGCCCACCTTGAGTGCTTCAACGTTCTGGTGCAAGCTGGAGCTTCCAACCTTCCTAGCTACTTGTTTGGTCCTCCCAACAACTTAACTTCCTTGATGGTGGCCTCTTCGAGCGATCTTGCCTCTGTTAATTGTCGACTATGTCTATTCGCAGCTCCTTTGAGTCGATCTCGCAGACTATTCGTTCGGTCGACGCTCTCATGGCAACTTCGGAGATTAGCTTATAATTCGCCTTACAAGGGTAAAGGAGAGGTTCAAGCTACCATTTGGAAACTTCTAGAGGGTAGAGGTGCTTCCATAGATTTAGTACTTTTCTTTAAGAGTAATTTTATTATAACTATGAGTTATTAATTAAGGTACTTTTCCTAATTACTTAACTATTTCTCAAAATTTCCTAATTTCTTTTGGGCCAAGTAGTGGTCATTTCATGCCATTTTCTTTCAAGCTTTTTTTTTAGCGATTCCTCGTTCAATTTTTGCTTGAAAGGTGCGGTTCATGAACAACTTGAGCTCAATTTTACTAGAAGGTTTCTTTTGACTATATTATTTCTACCACTTAGACTATACTTAATCTAATTACGACCTTACTAATGGGAAAAAAATTTCTCCCACATTTCGTGGTTCAAGACTGGAATTCTCATTCCATTCCTTAGCTAGGCCAGTTAGCCTACCTATTCAGGGATATGGTCAGGGCTAGCTCTTGGTCAACCAAGAACATTGCTCACGATACTATTAGACGCCCCGCTAAATATCGGCCACAAGACACTCCAGAAAATTCCCTGGGTCCGGGTCCTTCGACCGCGACCCTCCGCCTATCCCCAAGACGGGGTAACCCTAGTGCGGGAAGGGGACACGAAGGTGTTTTGCGCGCCCTTCCCCTATGGGCTCCTATCACAGCGGAAGCATAAACAACGTCAGAACTAGCAATAGCAATACATCATGCTACCTCGAAGGGTAGCCCATCCTCATATCCATAACTACAAAGAAGATAATCATATGCCACAAAACATGAGAGCTCCTACCCATGGCTCCGACTCATAAGGAGGATGACCGATGGCTAGGCCTCAAGATAGAGCGACCAGAGTCATAACAATGGCGGGGCTGGCTATAGACAATAGCTAGGGTTGACCCTCCATCCGCCTTCCGTGCATACTTTGCGATGGGCTAGATCAAGCTCGCATGACTCTAGCCTTGGGACACGCCAATCCCCGGCATCACCCATCTAGACTACCTGTGTTGCATCTCCCCGGGTCCGCCGAGGCGGGAAGGGTTGCATCTCCCCTTCCTCGGGTCTAGAGGTTCCACAGGCGGCTAGAGAATCGTGGCGACACAGATTCTGCACCGACTTAACCCCCAAAACAAGAGCCAAGCCAACACTTGCAACTCTTGAGAGGAGGGGGCGACACCATTGCCCCAGAGGAGGCTCCGGACCCATGCCGCCCACACGCAAGTGACCAGGCCATAAGCCTAGCCCACTATGGGATCCCCTCAGAGCCCCCCCGCCATGGCATGGATCCTCCCTCCGCATTGCCTCTAGTCCCGTTGTGTAGTGCTGAGTCACATCATAGCCTCCATAGCCCGGTGGGTTCCTATGCACAGGCCGCATCTAATAGAAACTAAGGGATCTAAAGTAGGAGCATACTACATATGGCCCTAGGTCTCTACCCCCCTTCCCAATACAAGAGGCGCAACATGATCAACCAACATCACATACATCATATCATGATAAACATCATAAGAACATCTTAACCTAATCATACATATCTAACTTACAGTTAGGGTTCCTTGATTAGGGTTCAAGATGTTCAACAAGGGTTCTAGGATGGCTCTACTCAAGATACAACATACAGACCCATCTGGAGTGCTAACTTCTAGATGAACTACTAAGAGCACTACTCTCCATACCTGCTCCAGAAGCACTCCCTCTCAATCCTGACGTCTCCACGGTCTTCGAGGTGTTCGAGGTAGCTCCCACCCCTGTTGAAGCGCTCATGCCCTGGGGGCTGCCATGCTATGCCGTGCCACAGCAGACGGTTCTCGAAACGGAGTTTCGAGCGCGAAGAAGGTTCCCAAACTGTTGGAGCCAGAAAAGAGGCCTAGGGTTAGGGTTTAGGCCTTTATACGTTAGGGTTCACATGTTATGCCACGTGGCTCCAATAGGGTAAGTCCGTAGGCATGTTGGAGCCTGCGTGGCATGTTTGAGCACGTTGGAGCCTAGGTTGCATGTTTGAGCCATTTTGTCATGTTGGAGCCTAGGTGGCATGTTTGAGCCTAGGTGGCATGTTAGAGCCACCTTGGCATGTTGGAGCCCACGTGGCATGTTTGAGCCACCTTGGCATGTTGGAGCCTAGGTGGCATATTGAAACCCATGTGGCATGTTTGAGCCACTTTGTCATGTTGGAGCCTAGGTGGCATGTTTGAGCCACCTTGGCATGTTGGAGCTCACGTGGCATGTTTGAGCCACTTTGGCATGTTTGAGCTACGGTGGCATGTTAGAGCTACGGTGGCATGCTGGAGCCTAGGTGGCATGTTTGAGCCAACTTGGCATATTTAAGCCTAGGTGACATGTTGTGAGCCACCTTGGCATGTTGGAGCCTAGGTGGCATGGTGGAGCCCACATGGCATGTTTGCGCCATGTTGGCATATTGGAGCATGCATGGCATGTTAGAGCCCGCGTGGCATGTTGGAGCACCTTGGCATGTTGGAGCCACCTTTGTGGCATGTTTGAGCCACCTTGTGTATGTTTGAGTCATCTTGGTGGCATGTTTGAGCCACCTTGGCATGTTTGAGCTGATTGGGACCTGAGATCATGTGCATATGCTCAAAAAATGGATTTGAGGCATAAAAAAGCAAAAATCTCTCTCTCTCTCTCTCTCTCTCTCTCTCTCTCTCTCTCTCTCTCTCTCTCTCTCTCTCTCTCTCTCTCTCTCTCTCTCTCTCTCTCTCTCTCTCTCTCTCTCTCTCTCTCTCTCTCTCTCTCTAATATGGGAGTCAAAGTCAGCGAGGGGTGTCCTTTGTCGCCACCTTGTTTGGATTGTTCATAGATCAATGGAGGGGTGGATAAGAGCACATGGAGGGGATGGTACATCCTTGAATGGGTATGTACTTATGCTCTTGCTATATGTGATGATATTGTGTTGCTATCTCGGAGCATACGAGGGATGCAAAGACATTTGGATGTGCTTGCGGTTTTGTGATGCTAAAAGTATGCGTGAACTGAAAAGACTAAGGGCTGTTGTTTTGGAGCCAATAAAACAGATCATGTGCGGCTATTTTACAAGGGTAAGCAAGTTGAGGTCGTTGAAAGCTATAAGTATCCGGTTTGATTTGAGACAAAAGTCCGAATTGGAATCAAAGGTCGAACATAGAGTGAGTCTTGGGCTTAAAGGCACTATATGCAATGCGAGAAGGTGTGTGAATGTCGACATTTGGAACTTTGAAATGAAACGCATGCTCTTTAAAGTATTGGTACAAACGGTTATATCAGATGGTTGTGAAGCCCGGGGGCAAAGCCTCGCTAATGATGGGTGGAAAAAGGTGGAAAAATACAAAAGAATTTTTCACACCGGAATCTGGCACTAAAATGCAAACGCCATATGATATGATGTTAGGAGAGTGCGGGATGATACCCCTTGAAGCGGAAGCTCTTTTGCAAAACCTTACGTTATGCATAAGGTTTTATATGATATGCCCGTGAATAGCTTGCCAAGAATTGTTGCAAAGCAGAGAGTAGTGACAAAGGTTGGTATCGCGGATATTAGTAGATGCATGGGTGAAATGGGGATGGATATTCACTAATTGCGCATGAATCAGGAAGATATTGAGGGATGGGTTAGGAAGAGTATTCTCACTAAGACATGGAGCACGCCAAATGTGAAGAAAGAGTACTATCGGACTCGTGATGAATCCCACATTGAAGGCAGCGCAAGATCTTAGTGAACCCATATCTATTAAGCATAGGCAAGCAGCAGTGAGGGATCCGGTTAAGCTCGCACCATCTTGGTGTGGAGGTAGGGAGATGGGCAGACATCGCTCATGATCTTAGACATTGTAACTTGTGTAGTGATGAGGGTGGTGGAGGATGAGGCTCATATCTTACTTTGTTGCCGCGTTTTTTATTGAGGACTTAAGAGTCATACATGGGATCAGTGCTACCTCCCTTGAGGAGTTCTTTCGGTACCCGTGGGCATCCATTGGGGATATATTGTTGACATTCTTAAACACGTAAATGCTTGTTTGAAAAAAAAGAGGAAGGTAACGAGATTGAGATAGAGGAGCCCAAGTGTGTTACTCTCGAAGGCCTTGGATGACTTATTTTATAATTTTGAATGTAACTTGTAAGCGTCTCATAGGCACGGTGGTCTCGAGGCGAGATAATGGAATTTCATTTCATTTCATTTTTCTCTCTTTCTCTCTCTCTCTCTCTCTCTCTCTCTCTCTCTCTCTCTCTCTCTCTCTCTCTCTCTCTCTCTCTCTCTCTCTCTCTCTCTCTCTCTCTCTCTCTCTCTCTCTCTCTCTCTCTCTCTCTCCCCTGAAAAATTGATTCCATCAGAGCGATTGCTATCGTTACCTCCTCTCTCTCTCTCTCTCTCATCATGTATGCGACCAGAGCAGCGCCTAGAACCACAAAAACTTCGGCTAAAGCCTCGTCTAACAATAGCCCTAAATCTGATGGCTCCAAATCTGTCACTAACGATGGTGGGTCTCCTCCATCGGCATCTGCAAAAATGGCTGGAGCATCAGGTTCAGGGTCTGCGACATCTGCATTAGGGCCGGATGAACCGACTTGGCATCCGACAATGCAATCTGGGGATCTAGGGTTTCAATCCTCAGGTAATTTGGAAATGTTGAATTCTTTCAGGGAAATGCTGACATATTTTAAGCAAACATTTATGCAAGAATTTCTGAGCAGTCTGAGGCAGGAACTAATGGCTGAGGTGAAGAAAATGATGGCAACAGAATTGGAGAAGGAGATAGAGAAGATACGTAGAGAATTTAAGGCAGAAATGGACCTTTTGAGAACCCAAGAGGAAACGAATAGAATTGACGTGGCAGAACATCTCATGGCAGAACAAATGGCGGGAGAGAATGAGAATTTGGAAGAAAGAATTACCTCTATTATTGAGGGACATGAGCGGAAAAACAATCTTCGGATTGTTGGATTGGAAGAAAAGGATGGAGAAAACACGCAAGAGATAGTAGAGACATTCTTGAAGGAGAATCTGGAGATCCAGCCAACTATATGTGAGGCATTCTGGATAGGTAAGCAGGAAATAAGCCGCGGCATGTTATTATTAAGTTTCTGAGCAGAAATGATAGGATGCAAGTGATTAAACAAAGGATAATGCTGAAGGGGAAGAATATCTGGATAAATGAGGACTTTACCAAGGAGCAATATAAAGCACATAAGCTGGAAATTCAGAAATTTAAAGAAGCCAGAGCCACTCAGAAGAAAGCATATTGGAGGAAGGGAAAAGTGATTGTGAAACAATAGGGATTACAGGCCTTCAGGTTTGGTATCTGGAACATTAATAAATTAAATGACATGAAAGCTCAAGGTATGTCTCCTCTTTTAGATCAGTTAGATGCAGTATGTTTTGTAGAAACGCACGAGCATGAAGAGTGCGGTTTGCCTGAAATAGATGGGTTCCAGTTGTTTTCCTCTCTCTGGAATGCAAGATTTGGGAATGGGCCTAAGGGGAATGGAGGGATTGCATGCTATGTTAGGAAAGGATGTGTTTCAATGCTACACGAAGTAAAGAAGGATCCTCATAATCAATACATCTGGCTTGAAATACAGCGGGAGGTCTCTAGGGTATATGTGGCAGTATGCTATTTTGCGCCCACGGATAAGAAGGCATATAAGAGGGCAGATCTAGAAGGAAATGATCCTTTTCACCACCTTGAACAAGATATAGTAAAATACCTTTCACTAGGAGATGTCATCCTAACAGGTGACTTTAATGCGAGAACTGCAAATGGTCAAGCTCGTATAATGCGGGAGGAAGGGGAAGCGCTCTGGTTTGATGATCTGGATGATAAAGAAATGGAGGTCTCAGGTTGGAGTCGGTCCTCAAAGGATACGACCAGAGCAACCTCAATGGGTAAGCTTTTGTTAGCATTGTGTTCGAGTTTTGACTTGCGTATTTGTAATGGATTGCAAAGATTCCCGGGCACTGATGCATTCACGTGTAAGGGGAGAAGTGTAGTTGATTATTTAATTGGGAGTGAAAATGCTATTGCTAATTTATGTGACTTTAAAATTGGGGAAGGTAGAGCTGAATCAGACCATCATCCTCTATTATTTTCTATTTTGGTTAAGACAACTCCACAAAAGGAACATGTCCGGCAGGCAGCATATGGTTACAGAATAGATAGCAGAAAGCAAGATAAGTTTGAGGCAGCGATGGAAGGAATAGTTCTATCGGAATACACAGACGTGACTGGTATGAGCAGTTGCATTACTGCGGCTTTGTTACAGGCAGCGCAATCTTGTTTTCAATCTAATAGAGCATTAAAGGGACTGCCCTGCAATTCTTGGTTTGATAGCGAATGCAAACAAGCAAGGCGTCAATTTATTGATGCACCAGAGGCAAAAAAGAAAGAACAATTGGCTACATACAGAAAGTTGACCAGAAGAAAGAAACGGGCTTATGTTAAACTTAGACAAGAGAAGTTTCTTTGGGATTGGATACAGTGTCCTAAAAAATTCTGGAATAGGCTGAAGGCTAGGAAAAACCCAGGCAATGAGCTGCCACATGATGTTCTGCTTAACCATGTGCGTAAGTTGTATCATAAAGAAGGAATGCAGAATTCATTGATGGTGCAGGCTAGTAATGGTGACACTATGAACATGTTTAGTGTAGATGACATCTCTGATGGTATAAAGCGACTAGCCAATGGTAAGGCAAATGGATAGTTTTGGTTTAGTAGCCGAAATGGTAAAATGGGCAGGGACTCGCTGGTGGGTTATATCACTAACATGTTTAACAAAGTAATGGTGCAAGGGTTTCCTTTGAGTGGCAAAGGCAATAGGGTGGTACCAAAGGCTTAAAGGAGGAGATGTATCGATGTGAATAATTATCGCACTATTATGGTGAGTAATATGTGGGCTAAGCTCTTTGCTACCATCACGGAGAGAAAGCCGAGTACATGGGCGAGGGGAATGGGGCAAGGGCCAAGGGCCAAGCTGGTTTTAGGCCATCTCACTCCACCACGATCAACTAGTAACACTAATGCGCCATCGAGAAAATGTTAAAGGGAAGAAAAACCATTATTTTTGGCATTTGTAGATTACACTAAGGCGCTTTGATACGGTCTTCGAGGGATAAGTTGTGGGCTAGAATGGAAGTTTTGAATGTTCCTTTGAGTTGCGATCAGTCACGGGCCACCTATATACTAAAGTTCGTGGAGCTATCTAGTCCATGGTCGACATTTGCAAAGAACGTGTAGATAGCAATATTGGAGTAAAGCTTGTGGATGTCCACTTTCTCCTACCTTGTTTGGTATCTTCATTGATGAGTTGGAGGATTGGGTTTTGTATCATGGGGGTCCAGGAGCCCCTTTAGCTGAACATGTGATTTCACTTTTGCTATATGCAGATGATGTAGTCCTCATAGCTAGGGACGAAGCAAGGATTAGACAGATTAATTTGGAAGTATTGGCGATTTTTGTGATAGAAACAGATTAGAGGTAAACATATCCAAAACTAAAGTTATGGTGGTGGGTACTTTAGCAAAACATGTGTTTCAGTACAAAGGACACGCCTTGGATTCTGTAACATCTTTTAAATACTTGGGTATTATCTTTGAAAGTAATTATAGATGGAACAAATGTATTGATCAGCGGTACAGCAATGGCCTGAAAGCTTTATGGGCACTACAAAAGCAGTGCAGGAAAAGTTACTTGTGGAATTGGCCTATGAAAAAAATGCTCTTTAAAACTTTGGTCCAGACTGTTGTGTTGTATGGCTGTGAAGTTTGGGGCCCCAGCCTCACGGCCAATCTATGGTTGACCATTGAGAAGCTGCAAAAAAAGTTTTTATGCTCAGAACTTGGGGTTAAACTTCAAACACCCTATGCTATGATGCTCTCAGAAGGGGGTTTGCTTCCCTTAGAAGGTGAGGCTATCGTGCGGTTCGCATCATATCTGGCTAAAGTCCGTTGTATGGAGGGAGATCGCTTACCTCACATTGCCATGCAGGCTAGTAAGGATAGGGGATGGTACCATGATGCCGAAGTCTGGTTAGCAAAGTGAAACTTGAGGATGGAGGAACTGGAAGGTAGCAAAGCTGATATACAAGAATTGGAATGGGCGACGGGTATGTGACAAGCTTTGGAGAGCACCGAGACCAAAATGTTGTTCTATCGAACTCGCCATAAACCCTCAACTTGGGGAAGCTAAGTATCCGTTGGATGATGTTTCCCCGCATTTCGCATTATGTGTTAGCCCGCATGAGACTTAGCTCGCATTACTTGAAGGTAGAGAGACAGGCGGTGGCACAAGATACCACGGAACACCGCATATGTGAGATGTGTGGGGATGCAAAAATAGAGGATGAAAAGTCACATTTGTTATATCGCTTTCAGCTTATGAAGATATACACGATATCATTGGGGGTGCGGCGCTGACACCGCTAGAATTGTTTGAGCTTCCTACTAAAGTCCTATGTCATTTTGTATTTGATGTAATTGGAGAGACGAGAAGGACATTCTAGGAGAGAGATGAAATTGCTAGTGATTGTAGTATTAACGAGGACCGGAGAGTGAGAGCAAGTACCTACGCAGGATGGTGTTGGTGACAATTTTGATGTAATGTTACTCGTCTTATAGACCTGATAGGTCTCAACAAGACGTAATAAACACTTCACTTCACTTCACTTCACTTCTCTCTCTCTCTCTCTCTCTCTCTCTCTCTCTCTCTCTCTCTCTCTCTCTCTCTCTCTCTCTCTCTCTCTCTCTCTCTCTCTCTCTCTCTCTCTCTCTCTCTCTCTCTCTCTCTCTCTCTCTCTCTCTCTCTCCTCTCTCTCTCGCTTGCCTTGCCGCCCTTGGATCTGATAGACTTGTTGGTCCCCATGGATGTTAAAGTTAAATTCAGTTCAATTCAATTTTGGGATCTTCATAATGCCTTTGCATTCTAGTTTTCTATAAGCATAAGGGGTAGAGGGACAATAGATGAGATATTGCATTTTTACACATGGCATGTAATGACAACATATATGAATACTTTATGGGGTGTCATATGGATGGAAGCAGTGCAATGATTGTATAATGATGCTTACAAAATTGGCTATAAAGAACCTTAAAATACCACATCCCTTTAGAGAACCATACATCCTTTAGAAAAAACCTCCTTAAAAACTACACTTACTTATAAACCGCACCTCCTTAGAAACATCACCACCTCAAAAGAAAAAACCACCGTTCCTTTAACAAAAAACATACCTCCTTAAAAAACCACACGTCCTAAAAAACAAAGACCACAGCTCCTTAAAAAAAACTACACTTACTTATAAACCACACCTCCAAAAACTACACCTCCTTGAAAACACCACTACCTCAAAAGAAAAAACCACAGTTCTTTTAACAAAAAACATACCTCCTTAAAAAACCACACGTCCTAAAAAAACAAAAACCACAGCTCCTTAAAAAAATAACAGTGAACGTTCCTTGTCCACTTAAAAAACAACACCGTTAGTTAGTAAAACCACACGTCCACATATCTACATGTAGGTTTTTTTGAAATCTCTGAATAAAGAACATGTGGACCTAAGAAAACCATACCTTTCAACAGTGGACCAAAACGCGGGGTGAGTGTGATCTATGGTACAAGGCTATGAAGGTAGACTTGTATAGTGACGGGCCTGGAAATATACGTATTTATGGCGTATATTTCCCTGGAACGTCACACTCTTGGATCGGCCACTTAGAATAGTTAATAGTGAGATCCAGGAATTCATCGGCCTTGACTCTGATCTTAATCTTCTTCTTCTAGTCGGAGTTGATCCTCTTAGATATACAAACCGAGTGGAAGTTTATTTGGGGAATGATGATTTCGAGGACCTCCCCTAGAGATTCACACAGGGTATTTAAATGGGATCGAGTCCAAAAGGCAGGGGGGAGATTCGGGAAAGAGAACCAAGTAGAAGTTTGAATTTCCTCCACCGTGCCCAGTATGAAATTGGGAGACCAATTCATAATGTAAAAAGGATCATTGTTAATGAAATCCAACTTCCTCCTTAGAATTTGCTTGACATAGATCTCGTCTCTACAGATGATTTGAAAGGTCTTCTTATTCAGCTTAAGAATAGAAAGGATAGGGATGTGCTGGGATTTAGTAATCCAATTCTTAATTTCCCCTTGATTTGGGCACATACGCGGGAAATGTATAAGAATAGCATTCCTGGAAAACATGTCAGTAGCAGAAGAATCCAAAACTCCAAACAAATCTATAAATTCTCCACTGACTGTATTCTGATTTCCTGGGTTAGTCGGTTGAGAAACAGAAGGTCTATCATTCATAAGAATATTTTTATATGAGGGAAGAGAAGGTGGACCTTTTATTTTGTCATTCTTGCCGACTATCGGGATGGAGTTGCTAATTTTGTTCTCTCCGATCTTCGTTTTTGGCACATTCAGCACAGAGAGCCTGACCTCCTCACAGTTCCCACAGTCGCAAGAATTCACCTCTTCCGGATTAAAGAATCCGTTGGAGTCCTTGATTTTATATGCTTTTGCCGATTTTTTGCTCCTTAGCTGATAAACCTCAAGGGATGTTGAAATCCCTTCCAGGGGTTCGTTCAAAACTAGACCTTGCCTAAAAGTTTTCCTGTGCCTTTCGATGACATGGTCCTCGGCTTCTTCCCACCTCCTTATGAGTCTAATACTCGCATTTGAATTCTCTCTTAGCCCATCCCATTGAATGATTAGGTTCTTAACTTTTGCTAACAGCTCGTTCATGTAGGCCCTGAAAATACTATTTTTGAGGCTGCAGCAATCTGTCTCAGTGTGTCCCTGTTTAACTGTAATAAGCTTGTAGAGGGTGTTGTCTAATTCCTGCATGTAGCCAAAGGTATTCCATACCCAATTTCTATCGTTGGCCCTTCCATTCATATAGTCTTTATCAATGATCTCCATCTTTTTCCTGCATGCCAGTATTCTGACTTCTTCATGCACTCCCATGCAAAAGGCTATTGCCTTCTACTGGTCTTTTATAATCTCCAACCCCGTATACAGCTCTTTCAGAATCCCCCAAGCTTTATCATTCTTGCTATCCAACCAGAAAATCTGATTCCATTCGTCATCTTCCTTGTTGCTGTGCGGAACTGAGGTGCTCGCCTTGGTTCTCATGTCTCAGAAGCTTTCAAGGCGTAGAGTTCTCCACGTAGACCGAATCGGGCAGAAAGAGCAACCGTTATCGAGACGACGGATCTTCCCCCTTCACTCCCCCAAAGGGAAGTAACTGCCAATGATAACTCCTTCCTTTCCCCAAGAAGAAGTTTGCCCAAGATTTGACAGGCCGTACTCAGAAAATCTCAGAGAATGCAGATCCTAGAAATTCAAACCTGACCCTACCCTGACAGGCCCCCTAGATCTGGCACAAGGCCCAAGAAGTGCACTAATTAGAGACTAGAAACCTCCAAACCACCATGTCAAGATCTCTGATATGTTGGGATGGCTGGAGGTCGAAAAATGTCGCCTAGTGGAAGATTGGTTCGATCCCGAATTCCAGAGGAGCGCTCATAGTAAAAAGATTACGTTCAAATCTGTTCCCAGGGCTAGGTACGGCTGAGAATTGTGGGCTGCAACTCTTAAGGAACCTGATCTATCAAAACAAAGAATACACAAGAAGAAAGAACTAAGCCCAAACCTGCAAAAGCCTATTCTAGATTGAGATTCGACTGCATTGGTGATCAAATTTTCTAAAACAACTAAGGAATCCTGTAGTTCCAGGGGGATGTTAGTAATTCCCAACCCCTGGAGAACAGCTTCAAGCAAAGCCTCATCCATCAGGGTTAGGGAATTCTCCCTGGAGCCAGGCGCTGAACTCTGAGCGCTCAACGTTCATTTTTTCGCAAGTTCCGTCCTCAAAGTAATGTTGTTGTCACAAAATGACAACATAGAAGAGCTATAACAATAGGCTATAGCTACAATGTATAGTACCATGCATGGAACTTCTTAGCCAAGGGGTGGTCTTCTGCCCATGAAACTTGGTCCCCAAAGTAATGTTGTTGCCACAAAATGTCAGCATGGAGGAGCTATATGCATGTTTAACACACTTTGCTATAAACATTTGACTTCGTACATATGTATGCAAGCTTGTAGAGATACAAATAAGAACCAAGTGTTAATTAAGTAAGAATCATAGCACATATCTGAGAAAACCAAACATAGTAGATTATCACTGCATTAGCATTCATAGGTAAAATAGAAAATTATCCAAAAACACTACAGGCATTCTAGTTTGTACACGCTATTCATAGTGAGCAAGTCAGTCTAGAAGAAATATAGAAGTGAATATAGAGCAAAAACTTTGAAAAAACATTAAAATTTATCGAACTTAAAGCCCAACTGTCATAAAGTTACAGTTTGTCAGCCAAAAGCCACTTTTTAAAGCTTATTTGCATGTTCTTTGTTAAGTGATAGAAAACGGCAGGATGATGACTCCGGAATAGCAATTCGACTTTGCTCATGTCATCCAAAACTTCAATATTACCTTAGGGGCCAAGTTACATGATCGGTTTTTTCTAAAGAAGAAAAACAGACGCCTCACCAAACATTAATTTGCAAATGCCACCTAGGCCAATTGACTATGTACAAGTGTGTTGGACATGAGCTCCTTTGGCGCTTCTTGGCCAAGCAGTAGTTTTTTGCCTATAAAACTTGGTCTCTAGGGTAATGTCAACATTCTGATTTCATTGTCAAATTCACTCTACAATTCCAGGAAGTTGGTCGTTCACTGTTAAGACCCTCGGTAGAAGAGTTTAATGGAAATCTGCTTCATGAGGGTTTTTAAGGATCCATCTTTTGGCATCGAGACCCTCTTCATACGTGATGATAGGGTTCCAAATCCTTTTTGAATCCGATTTAGGAGGGTGCCATAGCACCTCTCCTCCCTCCCCCTCCCCCCCAATCCCTTAAAAAGAGAGAGAGAGAGAGAAAAAAAAAAAAAAAAAAAAAAAACCTTTAGGCGGCTTGTTGTTCGTTAGACGAGCTGACAATTGTTCCCGGTCAAACTGGGTTAGAACTTTGTCTTGCGGGCTCACAAGAGGAGAGAGATTATATCCTAGGAGAATGACCCAAAAAAGTTAGGTGGAATCTAGCTTTGGGTTGAGTGGCTTTTCCTACAATACAAATTGTTGCACCAACTTAGCAATGTGGTGCAATGTGCATCACATAAACTTCAAAAGGATGGTGTAAAGTATTTGGATAAGGTAACTTTATTCTTGCAAATACAGAAGAGGTGACATTCATGAACTGGTATCTAGCAAGTTATCTAAAATGTGATTCTTACTCCAAGTTTATTAGGGTATGGTCGCCCTCTGCCGTGACCCCACCTCGGAGCATGGGTCAGCCCCCCGTCCCTTCGCGGTTTATCGTCATGCTGCCATGGGTATTCGCGTCTATGTACCGTCGTTTTGTGGCCAGGTGTCATTATCCGGGTTCATCAACCGAGACACCACGGGGCCCATCAACCGCGTGCTCGCAGTGGGGCCGCCGCGGTGAGTGAAGGTCCGTGCACCGCCCTGGGTGACCATACTCGTGCACTGGATGACCACGTCCGTGCTGGAGAAAATACCCCGAGCATGCTGATTTGAAACGAATTCAATGCGGGTGATTTGAATTGGCGCCCAAAACTAGCACTCGATTGCATTCTTCTGAATTCAATTCTCCGACTCCCGCTATGGCTTCCATGGACATAAAATCTTGCCCTCCTTTCATAGTTCATATGTTCTCGAGAGGAGGCTGTGAAGAGCACGAAGGTAGCCATGGTTTCGATGAGGGCATGAAGAGAATCCGATGTGAAAGAGGTACCGGGAGACCCAAGATCATCTAAGAGGGTCTGCGCACCCAAGACAAAGAGGAGGGCACCACAGGGCTAAGGCCGCTACCACCCAATGCCAAGGAGGCCGAAAGTAAGAGAGGTCAATGGACAGAGGAGCAAATGCTCGATATCCTCGAAGAGGTGTTTAACTTGGCATTTCGGATTAGAGAGGCATCTAGGAGGTCCGTATACCGTGAGTCCACAATCGTGGATTGGCTATATGGTCTAACAAGCCACAAGCAAACAAACCATCCATAAATATTGACAACTCTCCAAGAGGAGGAGCTCATTAATTGGGCCTTTAGCAGGCGAAAGCAAGGGATGGGGTTACACTATCACCGGCCAAGGAAAAGGCGCAGAGATGGCTAGAGCGGTGGGGGTCTTGTGGTATATCCGAGTACTGTGCGCAAGTGGTGGAAGCTCTTTAAGCAAAGACACCGGTTGCTCGTGGAGTCCGTAAACCCTAGATGTGGCTGGGGCCCGTGCCATGACCCGTGAGAACCTCGACAACTTCTATGCCAGGGCTTAAGCAGATTTATCTTTGAAGTTTGCCTTCCCAAACCTCAAGGATATGGAACGCCGATGAGACCGGAATTGTGTGGAAAGTGAAGGGGCTGAAAATCATAGCTAGGAAGGGGAATAGGGTGAATGAGGTAGTCATGAACACGTGGAATGGGTTACAATTTTGGTTTGTATTAATGCCGAGGGGTATAGGATCCCCAACATGTATATTTTAAAGGTAATCGCATGAGGCAGGACAACATTGCAAGATGTGAAGAAGGTGCCATTCAGCTGTCCAATCTTCGCTTGGATGACATCGTAACTGCTTTTAAATCATGGTCAGCTACATTTTGCAGCAAGAGTTCTGTGTGTGGTGTATCCCCGTGATCAGCCTCACCTTATCATTTTGGATGGTCATGGCACCATGTAGATCCGGGAAGTCATATTGGCAGCAAGAGAGAAGGGCATTCACTTTGCTTTATTGCCTCCGCACACATCTAATAGACTTCAACCTCTAGATGTGGCATGCTTTGCCCCTTTCAAGGCATCATTCAAGAGGCTTAGAGCTGCCTACATGGTTAGCAAAGGGAGGGCAGAACCAAAGAGGGAGGAGATAGCAGAATTGATTTCACAATCAATTGCATGCGGCCTAACACCCCACAACATCAAGGCAGGTTTTAGGGCCACTGGTATCTGGCCCTTTGACCAGGAGAAGGTTAGGCCAGGCCAAGAATGTACCAGGTTTGGGAGGGTACATGTTGAAGACCTTACAGCAGGCCAGGAGCAGGCTGGAGAAGACTATCATCCAGATATGGGACCAGTGGAGGGGTTTGACATGGCAGAAGTGCACCAGCTATGGGAGGCCTTACCTGGACAACTCCCAATTGATGTGCAAAATGACCAAACGCCACCCGGTCTCCCGCCCAAGGTTCATTTGGGACCTCATCCAATCTGCCCATTCTTTCACCAGTCTGCAGCATCTGATCTTCCCCCACTGGGACAGGGGATGGCTACCAGCAAAGGAATATCATAGCCCTTATGCATTCCCAAGTGCAATAGGCTAATGTAGCCACATCCCTCGGGAATACATAAAGAATCTAGGCGGTTCCCTAGCTGTCTACGGGCTCAAAAACAATATCAGAGCACACAACACAGAAGCCCTAGTATACTCGTTTAAGCACCGGGACTGAAAAATCGTGCTTTATAGCGAAACAGAACAAATACCATAAGCCATGAACTGCCTCGCATCTGCTAGTCAACACTGCCTTCAAACCATACTCACTAGCAATAGCAGAAAACTGACTCATTACCTTGTCAAAGCCAGACAACATAGCTAGAGTACCAAGGCATCGGCCATACCTCAGACTTCAGACCCGATTGCCACTGCTCTGAGAAAATCAAAGAAGAAGAAAGATGTCGAAGATGCAGCAGCAGCTGATGCTGCTCTTCCAGCCATCTGCTCTAAACGCGGAGTCTGCAAGGAACGGGAGGCCGCCCTAATCGGCGCCTAGGGTTCGCACCATCATGGTATATCAATTCTTTTGGGGGCAATTGGAGAAGGAGGAGGAGCCTATTCAATCAGCAGAGCATGAAGAACTTGAGAGATAGGAGATCTAGCTCTAAAACCATTGTGACGCTTCCCGAACCTATACAATGCTCCCACCGTATAAATACGTGAAATTCCCCTCCCATGGCGACTCCATCACCTCGAAAAGGCCCTGGGGGATGCACTTATACACAGGGGGGTATGCCATATGAGCGCAGAGAAGCTCCATAATCTTAGGAGCAATGTTCTATGCATCTTGAGATTCAGGAGCTGGAATTGGCAGTTCCAATGATCTGGCCCTAAAATAGGATCCAATAATAGAAGGAGATAATTTGACTAACAACAGCTGATATTGAACTTGCAGCATCAAACATCATCAGCGTAACGAATATTGCTACAGTAAGTCTCATTGCTACAGTGAAATTTGATCTCTAAATTTTGCACACAGATGAAGGCTGGATTAATAACTTCTAAAACATTCTAGCCGATTGCTAAATTCATGTCGGACCGAATGGAAACAAGATGATTTCATAAGTAGTAGAATTGGAAGAAGGAAACTATTTTGGATGCATGTACAATGTATTCAAGACTTATATTGAAGAGATCGAATATTGAAGTGATCCTAGAAGCTGAAGGTGAAATATTTGACATTATGATTGATAAGGGTGCATTGCAAAACTTTTGAATATAGTGCAAGTTGAACAAAGGAAGAAATTTGTCTATGATTATGTCTTAAGACAACAATGTATTTTTTGAGCACTCCATCTTCAATGCAAACAATATTTTTTGGTTCATCATGCCATTGCTTTGACGTTGATCCTAGTAAAAGGTGTTGTTTGGGTATCGCATCGTTAATATAAAATCTATTTGTTCAGTAATTCATATTGAAAACTAGAGGTGCTTGTTGAGTATTTTTCTCAATTAAATGATTGTATATATTTTTACTCGAGCTATGCAAAAAAAAACATGTCGCGACACAGGTGCTGAATATGTAGCATAATAACAGGGTTTTTTTTTTTGTGTTTTTGTACGCTTTTCACAAAGGTTTTCCTAAGATTTCATGGCGTATTCGAATGGATGTACTAATGCGTACATCTAGAGTGCACCATTTCTTAGTCGTTGATTTAGCTTTTTTTTTTCAATGGTCTAACATCCAAGGGCTCACAACAAAAGCCCTCTTTTTATTTTAGAGCTGAACATGCAAGCCTCGTGGATAGCATTTCAGGGCATTCTTGCAAAAAATTAATGTTTTTGTGATCAAGTGGAAACAGATTTGGAGTGGAAGCGTGGTGTTTTTCTTTCCGAATATCTACTCCGGTATTCTTGTTGTCTTTTGTGCTGGATTCGTCCTCGTCTTCCTATTCCATCACGACCCACATCAAGCTTTTGCCTCATTATTCTGCGCCCATACCCCATTTTGCACTGTAGCTTCCCCTTGGCCAACAAAAGGTATCAGCTTTTGGGCTCTCCACTCCGTCATAAATGTCGGGTCTGATGCTCTCATGTCCGACGGCCTGGGAAAGCTCTGCATATCCTTCAAATTTTGCCACCAGATTTGCGATGGCACCAGCATTTGGCGGTTTCTTCATTCTTGGTCCGCCATAGCCAGAGGTGAAGGGATCTGTGTTGTTCCTGACATAAATCACAGCCCTAAAATTTGGTCTTTTCCAGACCAGAAGGATCTCCAGATTTCAGAGCTTTACTGCTTAGAAATAACAAAGAAGTCTAAAATCCCAAGACCCGGAGAGGTTCAGATAGATTCTAATTCAGTTGTTACACATTGTTTTAGCTTCTCGGCAGATCAGATTATGGATCTGAAACGACAAGCACGGCTTAAATTAGGGCAAGAAACAGGCTAGATGCAGGAACAGGCTAGATGGATTGTCTGATTCGTATTTTGGAAAGGGGGCTCCGTCATAAATCGTTGCATAAGGGCCATTACTTGCCCGTGGGCTTCTGCAAGGGATTTTTAACAGTTTAGAGCATGCTTTGAATAAGATTGATGCGTAAACTTCTTCAAAGGTTCTTGTATTGTATCAAAATGTGCAAAAGATAATGCGCAGTCGCCCCGCGGTTGTTCCATTGTAAGTCCTCTCTGCTTTGCTGTAGTGTATGCTTTTGCCCTAATCACAAAACATTGGGCTTGTTTCGCATTGTGTGTTGCTGATGTACACTTGGACACTTGTTTGAGCAGGAATCATCCTCTGCCCAATACATAATGCAGCAGTATATTGCAGCAACAGGAGGTCTTTGCAGTCAGGGATGCTGCACTCATTGCAGCTCAGGAACTCAAGGGTATTCTGATTCGTTTTCATTTTGGCGAAGGTATGGGCACTATCAGTTGGCTGAGTTTTATTCTAGACATGAAACAGATTCTTTCTTTCAAAGTAGAGTGTTCTTGCATTGGTATCTAGTTGGGGCAAGCATGAGCGAGTTTTGTACAGTTCTATTACCCATGTTCACTGCCGCACTAAGTTTAGCTTGGGGAAGCATTTGATAATAAAAAATTGTAACATGGGTTACAATACAAGTTCCAAAATGGCTAGGAGAGCAAACGAGTATGACTGATTATGTCTAAATGGCAAATTTGTACAGAATGTTAGAACTGTGTTTAAAATGGTGGCTTCTACAACTGCTGCTCTCAGTAAGAGAATAACTATATTTATGTCAGGAAGAGACTGAAGCATTTCTTGTGGGAAGTACTTCTTGTGGGAAGTACAAGCTTATGTGGAAAGCCATCAAAGCCATGAAGATGCTTTGTTTTCCAAGCGGTATCCTTAGTACATATTGTCTTGGGTAACCAATTGTATCCAGTATATGGAATATGTAGCTTGAAGAAGGTAGGTATCAGTTATTGTGATTTGACTTCCCGGGTGGTTCATTTTATAGGCAAAAAATTTACAGAAATAGAAATTTCCATGATGGTTGTCTTGTCATTGTTAGCATGTTTCTAAATTCTTAGTTTTGTTGCTGCACTTGTTCTTTACTAATGTTTTCTTTATGTGTTACCATTTGTCTATTATCTATCATGGTAATATTAGGACTTCGAATGTAATGGCTTGTTTAGCTCTACTACCATTTTCTATTATGATTCATATGCACTAAGGAATCTCCATGCACAGATATTACATGCACAATATTAAATGCACTAAGAAATCTCCATGCACAGATATTACATGCACAATATTACATGCAGAAGTGTTTCTAAAATTGTTACATGCATTTATCCATCATCCACCATTAGAGTATTAGGTAATCTCTATATCTACACCCCTACACCATCCTTAAGGCCCCGAAGGGGCCAAAAAAATTTTTAGTTAACACAAACCATTAACACACAACTACCATTAACATTATTAACACAAACCATTGCATTTGACACATTTAAATTAAAATCCCCCTTAAACCCCTTTTGGTTTGGGTGCTCGGGGGGTTGCGAAGGGCAGCGACAGCCCCAAAAAATTTACAATACATGTATAAAATTAACACCATTAAGTACATTCTCTCAAACCTTATAGTATTTTGCAAACCTTAATATATAGTATTTAAAAACTTGTACATGCATACCCCACAAACGAGGATCGCTATGTGCGGTCCGGATCTTAGAATAAAGGGTAAATATGCCCATCCGACAGCTCTCGTTGCCCGGAGTAACCCCCCGTGTGAATATGCACCCAAACCAAAGGGGGTTTAAGGGGGATTTTAATTTAAATGTGTCAAATGCAATGGTTTGTGTTAATAATGTTAATGGTAGTTGTGTGTTAATGGTTTGTGTTAACAGTTTGTGCTGGCACACTTCACCTAATTTTTTTGCAGCACGTCAAGCCCTTCACCAATCTTGCAAAAAAGCATGTCGCGACACAGGTGCTGAAAAAGTGCTGCCACACCACCTATTTTTTTTGCAGCACGTCAAGCCCTTCACCAATCATTCAAAGAATACATTGTTTGAGCGGAACAATTTGTTTTTTAATTCATAGAACCAGAATTAGCCACGTCTGTTATCCAAGATTCGAGGTACTTATTTGTTTCAACATTCATCTACCGTCCATAAAACTCATTATTTAGACGAGAGAATGTGTTTGTTGATCTAAACGATGAGAATTTTCCACCTCAGCGATCCGGATAAAGGTGCTAAAAAAGCGGGATTTGACAATATAGAATTTAATGCCTGTCATATCCCCTATTAGCCCTTCAGAAATGACTAATACTGCACGTCAGTTCCGTGCACCCATCATGTGGAATGCATAAAAAGGGTGCTTGACCGGTGCTGGCACGTACAAAAAGTGGGTATGTCAAGCAAAAACACACCCGATTGTATCTTTCACTATATATTGAATATAACATCTTGATTTTCTCTAGGGATGTGGCATTGAGTAAGATCAAATTGCTATACAATATTTGTTTGCATCCCTTCTTTGTTGGTGTTGGCTTGGAACAACAATCTGAGTACAACAATAAGTAAGAAAGGTAAGTTTGATGGACAAGTTCTCCATTTACTTGGAAAATAAAAGGTAGAATTGTTATCGTTCTTATTGGATCTGGGAGTATTGACAATTTCATTTCAGCTGACTTTACACAAGAATTAGAGTTGGCAATGGTCCAAGTAGCACCATATGAAACTGAGACTGAAGTTGGTAAGCAGATTCAACACTAGAGCCATGGGTGGTTGGCGTGCATTTGACCATTGTGGATTATGCAGAGACAATGGATTTTGATTTAGCAAAACGAACAAGGTTTGATGTGATACTAGGTATCAAATGGCTTCAAATCGTCAATCCTCCTATTGACTGGAGAAAACGCTTGTTAGTTATTTTCAAAAGGAGGAAAGGAGATCACCCTTCAAGAGACTCCTTATGTAGTTTCTCTTAAGTTAAAAATGGCTATGCAAGCCAAACATTGTTTTTGTTCTAATGTTAATGAAAATTATCTTGTCTATGTTTTTTATTCTTCCATGCTATAACAATTGATACTACAAGCAGAACGTCCAAAGGTACGTGGAGGGTGGCAGGGCCAAGAATCAGCCGAAGCCCCCCCACCTCAACCAGTAGCACCCAAGAGGGTCTATCACGGGCCCAATTCTAGGCACGCGCAGGTGTTTCGGGGAGATTAGGCACTTTCGACAGTGCACTAATCTCCTAATCCGGAAGGCACCGTTTCAACGGCTCCTCCGGGAAATAATGCAGGACTTCAGGATGGACTATCGGGTCACACCCTTGACAGTCCGATCCCTTCAGGCGGTAGCTGTGGCCGAGCTCGTCCAACTTTTTGAAGAGGGCAACTTGTGCGCCATCCATGCAAAAAGGGTCACAGTGATGCCCAAGGATTAGGAAGGAAGAGCCAGTGATCAACTTGTCATTACAGATGGCCAACTATGGATCTTGAAACTGGGCAACTCATCTCTGTTGAACATGCTGAACCATCACTCTCTGATAGTGATTTTGGGGATCTTCATAACACTTATCAAGTCCAAGCTTCGGCTGCTGGCTTGCCTTTGTCTGCCTACCATGAGTATGTTGATACTTGGGGCGATATGAGCGTAGATAAAGATCATGATGTTGCGTCCTTGCTTGATCCTTATCTTGCACCTTGCAATCGCTAGCGTGTTGACATCCGAACGTTGACACCCCTACAGGCATTGTTGATGTCGCTGCTGTCATGACGCAACCCTTACTTGACACACTCAACAGCCTTTATTCTTTTTCTACTCAGAGTGTTGAACCCCCAGTGTTATTACAACCACCTGCTCATACCGTCACTGACACGGATGTCATTCTGCATATTCAGACTCCTAAAGTTGAAATCATTAATTTGGGGGACAACCAACCCATCCGGTTAGCTACCAATCTTCCCAACCCCTATAAAGCTCCCGCCCTCAGTCTCTTCAAAAAATTCAAGCACATCTTTGCGTGGAGTTATAAAGATTTAAGAGGTATCAAAATAGAGTTCGGGGAACTCACCATTCTTACCAAACTTAATGCATGCCCCATCTAGCAACGACGGTATAGGCTCAACCCCGACTATCATGATCGTGTCAAAGCTGAAAGGTCTAAAAGCTTGAAATTTTGTGTAAAAAATTGTGATCAATGTACTTAAACCTTTCGATTAATATAGAAAGTTAAAAGATTTTCATGAAAAATGAATTTTAGGTCAAGTTTGATCCACTCGGGTCACTCCGCGCCAGCGCCACGCAAAAGCCTCTTGCGTCACGAACGCAGAGCTGTTCCGCACGGAGTAACCGAGTTGACCTATTTTGTAGTAAAAATTTGATGAATTATTATGAGAAAAGTTGTTAGATTGTTTAGAATTCAATTGGGCAAGGTTATGTTGCTTGGAGAGTTTAGTGCACGCACAGGGGCCGAGCAGATCCCGAAATTTGAACTCCTCGCAGAGGATGTGTTGCAACTAGACCCCACAAGAGGTGGCTTGGCCAAGGACGTCACACATTATGGCAGGCAGTTGTTGTTGCTACGCATTATCTTTGACTTGGTCAGCACAGTGGCTGTCTTCCAGCCGCTGCACTTGTAGACAGGAGAACCAGGGGGGCGGCACTAGTGTAGTAGATTACGTGTACTGGTAGAGGAGCAAGGTCTGCACTTGAGTACCCATTTCAGTATTGGAACAAATAGTCGAGACGAGGAAGTAGACTCAGACCACCAGCCCCTGTTCTCGCACCAGTGTGACCATTGCCTCAGCACCCCATGTGCCCCTGCTGCGCCTAGATTATGACCATGTAGAAACCTATGCCCGGATGCTTGAGCATGACCTGGAGGGAACAGTATGATGGTTCAATATTGTAAACAATTATTAATAAGACTAAGATATTAACTTAATTTTGAATATAGATCAAACCAATCCCAATGTGTATCCAAAGTCAATTTCCAAACACACAATATGCTCAGCTCAAATTATGAAGATTCCCCTTTGCATAAATTTCAACTCAATTCTAAACATCACAATTCAATAGTCTTAAGCAAAGGTCATAATTTACTTCTAACTTTCAAGAAACCATATATCCCTACTCACTACTCATTAGGGACTGAATAAAATAGTGTAGCAATTTATACAATCCTCGAAATGCTTCTCTACAGATGGTTTTTCACAGTATCTATCTATACAACTTAGGTTTACGTTATACACACAGGTCCGGCGATTTTTCCTAACCGTGTGCCTTTCCGAACCGAAGGCTTCTCCACCTTATAAATATACATATGATCTCTGGCTATATTTTATTGGACCGAGCTTTTCAAACTCGGTTGCCTCCATTAAGTGGGGCTGCCGACCTAAATGTTAGGTCTTCAAAATTAATGGTTTTTCCAATGGTTCAAATGAACCATTGAATATTCATAAGCAATTACTATAACATTTTTCCTTTATGAAGTTCTACCTTCACTTGAAACTTCATCAACATAGATTTCCAACATAGATATTCAACTTTAATGCTTACATCTTCATAAAGAATTATCTGCAACATGTATTGCAACCCTGTGAAATTTTGTCTACACCTCAGATGGTTCACATCACTGAACGTATGTGATCTTTACTTGCTGCTTACAGATTATGATATGAACCTCACATATTTCTTACAAATGTTCCAAGTACAACATCTATGATAAGAACATCCTCATGCCAACCAGCCTCTTCAGGTGTAGAATCATATAGTAATAGAGTGATAGAACAACAATTGATAGGATGGTCGCCAAAGCTCAAGAGTCGCTTCATAGAAGACTCCTCCTACAAAAGAGGATACGATGGAGGCCTATGAGTTAAAAACTGAGGGATTCCATGAACAAGAAGGATTTCAGTAGAAAATAATTTGTGCAAGGTGTGAGGACCTTTCTGAGGCACGAGGGCCTTCCTAGACTAAGAACATACATAAGGCGCACGCTGACAAGAAGTGGGGATTTAATCTGAGCGAGATTAAAATATTACATAGAACATGAATTAACATCACAAAATATAAAAGGCAACTCTAGAGTCTAGACAACATTAATTAATCGCATAGTCGTCTTATTGAAATACATGCTGTAGAATATAGATGGAATATAGATGAAATACATGCTGTCTCCATACAAGTTCAATGGCTTCAACTATATAACACTTAGTTGATCATCGTCCCTGCTATTTTTGGACCTTATGAAAATGAAATAAACTTGTTTATAATTATGTTTTTGATAGAAAATTGGATTTGGCATCTTTAGCACGTAGACTTAGACTAATAATGGGAACATAAGTAGTTGCATGAAAATGCCAAGATGGGGGATCAAATATATATATATCGTATATACAATCTTTTCTAGCTACTATTATGTTGTTAAGGGATTTCCTTGGTATCATCTACACTGGTCCACATCTCGAATGAATCCAAAAGCACCCACAAATATTATTAGTCTAATGGAAATGTTGCAAAATTTTGACGAAACAAGACAGAGGCATGCCAATGGTCGAGTTCAAAGGAAATTCATAGGCGGGAAGAGATGAGGGCACAGGATGCGGCTATGGCACTGGAAAACGGTGGTGGTGTGCAAAGCTTGCAGCTGGTGAGATCCTAATGGTGGTTTTGAGGCTCGGGAGAAATGGCTATAGCGAATTTAGGGCATCGAAGCAAGCCGGAAGAACAAAAATGATGTTATACGTCCCCAATTTTGGAAAAAAAAAGAACCCTCAGGTTTGGATTTCCCTCACGAATACAGGGATGCGAAGTTTTTGGCGGCCAGGTGAAGGAATCAGGTTGTAGCCTAGCTTTTACGCTGCTACTTTCTGTCTCGCTGCTGCCGCCAGCCACTGCTGCAGTCCATTGAGCCTGCTGGGCACCATACAGGTACGAAGCCATAGAAGACGAAGAAGAGGAATTGCAAAGAAGAGAAGAAGAGGCATTCTTGTTCCAGTAGAGAAGAAGAGGTATTGAGCCATAGAAGAAGAGGCATTGTTGTTCCAGAGCCAGCCAGCCAGGTAAGTGTTTGATATATTCCATTTTCATTTCAATCTTTCCTGTATTTTGTTTATAATCCTGTATGATGTATAATAATAGCCATGTCTGTATTACAGCCCTATATATTTCGATTTATAGCCCTGACTATATTTCAATTATAGCCCTACCTATGGAAATTAACTGGCCATGTTGCAAAGATAAGAAATGTACTACTATATCAGAAATTAACTGGCCATGTTGCAAGGATAAGAATACATCATCTATTACAAAGTCTGCACTGCTACAGCTTGCCAGGTTTAAATATTATTATAAAGATAGTTAAAAATCTGCTTTATGACAATGTGTTCAACAACGGAGTTAGTGGTGGCAAACAAGGGGCCCCTTGCAACCTCCTGTTGGATAGATTCAGATTTATTGGTCAAATTTATATATTTACTTCCAGAATTTATGCATTCACTTGTTGCATGTATTTGTTATTGCAGGGTGCTTTAGGTCTGTTGGCCACGTTTGCAGGCCATCGGCTTAAAAATTTCTTTTGTGGCATCTATCTTGCAGAATTTATGTTGCATGTATCTCATTTTTATGTAATATATTCACTCCCTGGCACTCTACTTGTGAAATGTTGATGTCGCTATCTAGCACTAATTGTTTACAGCAAAAGTTTGCAGGCAGACCTGGAGTACATCTGATGTAGCATCATGGTTATTGCAACATTCTGACATGGTATAACGTGTGTTCCAAAAGATTGTAGTGTATTGTGCAGAGTAATTATGTCAATAATGTATAAATCAGCTCTACTTCTTCATTGCTTGTTTCTACACATCGTAAAAATCAAAACTCCTATTTCTTTGGATAGATCTTAGAGACCCAACTCGTATTTAGAACTTGAAAGCCCAACTCGTCTACTATGGCTCTTCTGATAATACTAGAGCGATGGCGCAGTTACGAAGCACTAATGTTTATCTGTTTAAATTTATGCAGGTCCTCTTTTCAGTCTCACACATTTCCATTTCTCTTTTCCAGACGTTTGGATAGTTAAGGTAAACATACGAGGTTTCTGATCTCTGTTGTGTAATTTGGTTACTCTTCTGACAATTGGCCAATTAATTTGTTTTAAGGTTAGCCCTTCCTTTCTCCACCATAAATCAGCATGAGGATGACATTGGTGTTTCATCAAGGAAGAACTTATTGCTAGGCGAAACATTGAAAATACAAGAAGATTGCTAGATCATATCTTTGATCTTTAGTATTTGATGTCTCTTTTCAACACTGCACTATGAAATTTGCTACTTAAATTCTATGGTTTTTATGGTTTTTGTAACTACTTATGTTATATAATTTTTGTAGAATTTTATGGAGTATTAGGAGTATTATGGATTTTGCTACCTATATTTTGTGGTTTTTTTTAGCATAGTAGAATATAATTAAAGTAGTTGCAGAATATGTGTATGTTCATAAGGTATAAATTTGCAACTTAAACATCCCTCCCTTTAATGTAATTAATGTGACTAAAAAAAGGTAGTAGGATAATTGATTCGCGAAATGATGTATGAGCTATCTTATGAACTGATGCATAGAATGACGCAATAACTAACTCAAAGACTGATTTCTATCATGGCATTAGAACTGATTCTAATTGTGTCATACTAGCTGACTTTAATTCTAACGCTATAGAAACTCCATTCTGACTCTACTCTTGATCCTCAAACCAATGCTAAGGCTGTCTAAATCTCAACTCTAATTGCGATGGTAGAGTTGACTCTAGTTCTAACACTATGATTGACTTTGCTCACTCTAATTGTGATGGTAAAGTTGAATTTAATTCTAACACTACGGTCTAATGCTGATGCTAGAGTTACCTCTAATTCTAGCACTACGGTTGACTCTAATTGTGACTCTATGTCTGCTACAAAACTGACTCAAATTCTGATGCTAACTCTGATGTTTAAACAACAGAACGTAGAGTCAGTTGTAGCGTTAGCCATAATGTCAGTTCAAGGTTTTTTTTTCTATTTATTTCTGTCTAAGTTTATAACTGTGGTCTGACGCTAAAATTGACTCTAATACCTCCTTCCTCTTATAGCACTTAATCTCGAATTTGTATGATGGCAATGAAGATGTAACTATATGAATCTATGACTTGGCTAGATATAATTAGACAAATTTCCACTGACAATTGTATTTTTATTGTCATATATATCTGTACATCATTTTTGGCTTTATATAAGGTTGTTTAATGTTCTTTGCTTTAAATTCTGTCTTTGATGTTCTTTTCTAAGAATAGAGGTATTTAGGATTTCTGTTCATTGACTTATTTGGGAATAATAATGAATGCAAAGAATCTTCAGACAGGTATGCTCAAATTTTTGCATTATGATCTTTCTAAGTATTGAACATACTTTTTTTTTTTTTTTAAATGATAAAATAAGATTTATCTTTGAATCAATATCTTATGCCTATTGTTTAGTTGTACACATTGTTTTTTTTTTTTTTTTTTTTTTGAAGGGCGTCAAGCTTTATTCCCCAACTAGAAACCGAGCAACATAAATGCAAAGACAGGATTATAACCCCAGTGGACAAACCGATCCAACTGAGCACAACCACCTGCCTATGCAAAAGAATGAATCTGAAGGTAAGTATGCCAGATCAGTACTTTCTTCTCTTGATCAAGAGAAGAACAATTGTAAGCCATAACAATTTTATCTTGCGCCCACTGAAGAACAACCTCATCTGCAGTATCTATGCCCTTAAAGATAAACAACCTCCTTCTCTTCAGATTGACCATAAAAGCCGACCACATGCGAGATGAAAAGCTTCGTTTCGTTGTTTGGGCCAAGCATCGGGATAGATAGCAAGCAAAATTTGCGGCTAGATCGAGAGCGATGCCAAAAGGGTCAACAACCAAGACCATGCCTGTAGAAGCCTCTCACACAAGAAAAACAATGCTCAATACTCTCAACCCTTTGGCGGCATAAAGGGCGAGTACGTGAAATCCGATTATCCATTTTATGGACTAACCACGTTGACTCGAGGCATCTATGGATCACTTGCCACCACAAAACTACTACTTTGGGGTGAAGCGACTTATCCCATACCCATATCCAAACACTTTTCCATTGTGGCTGAGGGACCTGAAGATGCCATCTATTAGACGGAGGCAGGATTTCAGAATGCACAAGCAATTTATACACAGAAGACACAAACCGCCCTGGCTGGATATCCTGATGGCAACCCCATATGACTACCTCAATCTGTGGACCAGAATCTGTTGTACACATTGTTGTAACGGCAAATGTTGCAGGTTGGCATGTACAAGGTCTCCTTGTCTAAAGGTTTGGACTTGGGCATGAGTACAAGGTTTGTCTTGCAAATAATGGGTTTTAAAACATGGCTTTACGTTGGAAAACATTGCATTGCAAATGCATGCAAGTTTTGGGTGCATGCAAGGCACTTGTCACATGCTTGAACAAAAAGTTCTTGCGTGGGGTTATTATTTGCATGTGGTTATTATATGCACGTTTGCATATGGATTGGCATTAAAGAATGGGAGCATATTCATAAAAAAAAAAGCAGGAGATGTTAAAGCTTTAGCTTATACAAGAAACTTATCGCGGCGGCCAAGGCCGCCGCGAACGTTTCTTTAGTTCCAACCCACTAAGGTTTGGCCCACTATTAACATTCAACCTGTCAATGCAATGCATGTTTAATAATGGGTTTCTATTCACAAGGGTGCAAGACCACATGTGGTAGCATTTATGAATTGTCGGACACGCGGGATTTGAACCCACATTGTTGCCTTGTGTCCTCTTGCCCATGCAAACTAGAACAAACTCTCTCTATGCAAGGGTTGAATCTCCAGTTCTTGCTTTCTATAGCTGCTCGATTACAGTGATCACTTCTTAACTAGGAAAAGCACAAAGCAGGGCATATCATTCTTCACGAAATGTTGATTGAAATTTTCCACGGGGATGAAACCGCTTGAATATGCACTAAAAGGCTGCGTACGTCCATTAGCCGGAGTTTTCGTAGCAGCCCTTACTTAGGCTTTATTTGGGCCGGAAATTTCGAGGGCGAACTTCGGCGCCATTCCTTGGGCTTCTTCCGGACGGGGCCGCTAGTTTTGTAAATAATTTACTGCCAGAGATGTCCATGCGAGAGATGTCGATTAGCTTTTTTTTCTTTGGAGGTCGAGACCTGATCAGAATCTGAGCTTTTAGCCCATACTATCCGACTTTTGGTTTTGCCGAATTTACAACTTTTTTAGGTACTCTGGTGCAAAGACATCAATTGGGCACTAAATCTACACAACTAAATCCACACAACTTATCTATTGTAAAATCAAACCTCGAGCACGGAAGCCAAGGTTTTAGCTAATAAACTTGATTTAGATGGTTTTGGGCTTGGTTTTGATCAAATGGCTGATTAAATCTCAAATTGGCGGATGTTTTAGCTATAGATTTGAAGGTTTTTCACTTTTTTTTGTTGATGGTCCATGGAGCGAGATCAAATGGGTAGGCATAGCCAAATGTGTTGGCCCCATTTGCAAAATCGGGAGTCTGCAAGGGAGTCGACAACTCATTGAATCCCGCTTCTAAAGCTCATTTGTAAAGGCATACATTTCTTGTTTTTATATAAAGAATCATTTCTTGTTTTTATGTAAAGAATCACATTTGTATATATACACATACGAAAAAAGAAAACAGGGAAAAGGACTCAACCAATCAGGCACAAGAACTAGTTGATCAACAACATCTGTTCAAGTCATCTATTGATTTTAATGATGAAGAAATGTACAACCTGTAGATTATCACAGTTTATTTACCAGTTCTATATGAGATAGAGAATATGTTATACATTTGAGCTGTTTAAAAAATCGCATGCTACCTGAGTCACAGAGCAATCCCAAGCACATCCACACAACGACGCCCTGTAGTCCTTTGTTTGCGCTTCACCTGCATACGAAACCTAGTTAGTTGATTAGGGCAACGAAGCAGTAAGAAGCAATAAGATAATTATGCTGTGGCAGTCAGCTCCCCTGAAGCCCGGGTCACATTCCAGCAGCCTAGGTTGCTAGAGCTTCAATGCCTCGCCATCTCCATAGCCAAAAGCTTCATTGTGAGGATGGGTTACGCTTTCGTTTGTGCCATTCGGCTCTCCACGAGACCGGTTTACAATATTCGTCTGAAGCGCCCGACTTCGGGCGTGAATCTTCCAAAGATACAGAAACCATAGAAAACTAAGGCTCACTGTTGGCTTTTCTTAGAAATATAGAAAATCCCGGACCATGGGCAGGATAAGCACTAGAAAATGATTGAGACCTCGACAGATTTCTGCCATATCCATGATCTGGACCCAAATACTCGAGAACCCACATTCACATTACACTTCGGGCTCGCGACGCATATCGAGCTCAAGTTTATGACTGCAGGAATGCCACGTGATGCTCAAAACTTGAAGCATCCCATCTTTTACCCGCCTACTCAAAGATTGCCGCTGCACACACAAGGATTCTGAACATGCAAAATCCGAGTAAGTCAACGCATTTCCTTTTTCGATTGCCGCCAAAGGAAAGTATAAATCAGAGGCCCTGGATATACTGTAATGTGTGGTATCCTTATTGATGGCCTATGCAAGCTAGGAAATTTTGAAGGGGCATGCTGAAAAACCCATCAAGACATTCAATGGTATCGGTAAAAGCAGGACTTATAAAACGCTATTCTCATTTTAAGTATATTTCCGTTCTATAAGGCTCGGTTCATTGAGATGCTTATAATGTACACATCTTCCTCCTCATGTTTTTGACTTGATTTGGAGCCGTTGAGCAGTGAATCACCTGCTTTCCATGATATGTTACTTACTCCAAAAGCTATTAGACTCAACACTCCAGAAGCCATTATCTCCCAACACCAACCAATACCGCATCGTATAAACAGTTTACCAAATTCATGTGCCTGGTACAGTTATAGTAGATAAGCACCAACCTATGAGTGTGGACCAGCTCCCTTGTATAAAAAACGGGATACATGATGAATTTTGGTCGAGATAACTTCTCAATTGAACAAAGAAAGGTTGGACATGGCGAGCAAAGGAGAAAAAAAGAATGAGGTTTTTACTTGCAAAGCGACTGGGTTTGCATTAACCTGAAAGGCTATTTTATACAATCAATATGCGATTTGCAAAATCGTCCTATTATCTACCCATAACATTCTACGGTCAGTAGGAAACATACTTGGCGCCTGTAACACGCCCAAAACAACGATCTTCTTCTTTGCTAAATCACCGCAGTGCCCGTCTTGCCTTCGCCAAGCAAATCTAGATCCACGAGATGTCGATTGCAATTTCAAGTTGAAGAATTGAACTTAAAATCTTCAAGATTTAACCTGTAAGGGAGTAGAGTACTTCCAGAAAAAAAACGGGAACAGAATGTCAAGCAAGTGGTTGTCAGTGGAAGGAAACTCCAACTCTACGAAGAAGCATTAAAAAGCATTAAAAATGAGGAAAAAAACGACAGAAGGGAGAGGAAAAACCCGCAGAATGAAGCAGAGGAGCAAACCAGCGGAACGAGCATATGGGCGTGGAACAGATCGAAGCAAGAGAGGGCTTGGCCGCTTGCTAGAGGAGCCGAAGAGGGCAGAAACAACATTATTTCTCTGCGTTCTAATGCGGTAACGAAGCTAAGCAAGCGGCCTCCTGGTTGCTCTGTTTCTGTAAACGGAGCTTCTTCTCCTCAATAAATGCAAGAAGGGGGATTGATCGAGGAAGGGGAGTCACGTGGCTGTGGCTCCTCCTCAATAAATGCAAGAATGCAAAATTAGGAAAATGTTCCCCGAAAAATTTTTTTGACAATTGGCACGCATGCAATGGAGCATCATGGAATATTGAAGAATAGAATCAAAGTGAATGACTTATATATGGTTTGATAATATGTGGATTTTTCATTTTCGGGTACTATTGAGTCTAATGGTTGAAAGAATTTGAACAGCCATAAAAAAAAGCAGGAGATGTTAAAGCTTTAGCTTATATAATATAATATATGTGGATTTTTCATTTTTGGGTACTATTGAGTCTAATGGTTGAAAGAATTTGAACAGCTATGATGGATTCTAGGGTTTCAAAAGATGGATCTAGGGTTTTCGATTTACATGGGATAGGGTTTCGTCTATCCAGCCGTGGAGCTAAAATACAGGTACATTTATAAATGTGGATATAAAATAGACAAGAGGGTTGTTTCTGCTCTCGTCTTCAATCACAAGCAAGTGGGTTACTTCCGGAAAATTGTTGGAAGCCTTGTTACAAATATGCAGATTAGTATTCCAGTCCATTTATGTTATGATTCTTTATCCCATCGGATTGCTCATGAATCATCAATCTTTCTACCCTCACTTATGATATATGCAACGGATTTGAATCATTTTTCTACATTTTCTGCTTATTTCACGGTTCAGCCCCTATTCATTGTGCCTGCTGGATCCAGCATTTCCTGGAACAATGCTGAACTAATAGAATTCATAGTAGAGCAGGTCTTGGCCGTTTGTATGAAGAGGATTTTCCCTGGTACTCAAGCTTGTACAAAGGCATGATGGAATGGTAAACTTGATAAACAAGGTTTGCGAAGTTTTTGGAGCTATGGCTAAGCAACATATGAAATTCTCCTTGGAGCACAAGATATTCAGGTTTTATACAGGTTTTATACTGTGATATGAGTTGAAACTTTTTTATTCATGTTTCAGATATGATAGCTATGGTAGATTTCTGCTAATTGAGTTATTAATGAGCTTTTATTCAACATATTATAGAAGATAAAGAGCTGTACAAAAACATTAAAATGAATAAGAACCAGATGTAATATGCTGAATGCACTATTCCTTAAAGATGGCCTTAGCAATGGCTCTGAAGTGGATTATTAAGTAGATTAAAAGTGGCCCTTATCTTATATCTGAAGGACTTCCATTTTGGTTGAGGTATTGCAAGGTTTTTCCTTAGATGTAAAAGCAGATAAAAGATTCAAAGAAACGGGAACTGAAATAGATATTTGTCTTGATGTCATATGAAGTCTGCAGTGCTCAGTTGTAGCTCTGAATCCATTATTAAAGGAAAGTTGTCCTTTAACTTTAAATGGATCTAATGTCTGAAGGGCTTCATCATTTTTTAAGCTATTTCTAGGCGTTGGCTTAGTCTTAGAACTGTAGATAAATATTACTTGATATCATAAGACGTCATATGAAGTAAGCACTTGTTTACCTCTAGATGTTTTACTCTAAAAGTATTACTACTGCAATTGCTGAATCTAGAAGTAGAGCGAATAATGGCAGCAAAGTCTGTATTTGCAGATCTTCTGAAAGTTGAGCAGCATAAACATTTTATGATCTGCATAAGCATATATGAACAAAGGCATGTCTGCATTAAGTTAAACTGCATGAGAAGCATGTGAAAAACACTAACATGCACGATATATCTGGCCGGGTGGATGGAGACTTCAAAGTACCGGCTATTATGGTTCTTGCATAAATTTAGCATTTTCATGATTCCCCATGCATGGTGAAGGGATAACTCAAGACAACCTATAGCTTACATTGTTAGTGACTTAGGCTCTTACCCTTCTTAGGCTAACTGTCCCCTCGGTTTCACTTTGCGGGTAACTGGGTTTCTTGCTCCATGCTTTGGTGAATTACTTTTAAGCTTATGGTTCGAAATCTGAACTTCAATGTAAGCATTTACCAAATGGAATCTTGAGTAAAGTTATAATTTGAACATATGGTTTTGAATAAGGAAAATCATTTAATATTGATTTCCGGTGGGATACAAATGTCTAGATTAATTTAAGCCATTATGGCAATGAGAAAATGTCATGTATCTTTGAATATTATAAACAGGAAATAATTTCAAGATGTTTTATTTGAATTTTGTGTTCACTTTGACTTTGTAAAAGAATGTAAGTGAATTTTTTAGGTATGAAATACAATGATGAAGTTAATGTTCTCGCATCTAGTCTTGGCCTAGGTAACTATGCACGTAAGTTGTCCTAGGGGCTGCAAATACGAGACTTGGTATTCCCGCAAGGAGTACTAAGGATGAAAGTCTCATTATCGATTTTTAAAAGATTTTTTTTCTTAAATTCAGTTTTCTAGTTATACTAGAAACCAGGACTAAGATGAATAATTTAACAGGTGATGCTTAAATACTAATCCCTTTGTTGGTCAACATATAGGACACAGAATAGAATGTCCTCCTGGAAGGATAATACATCAATTGAGATGTCCTCCTGGAAGGATAATACATCAATAAATTGAGGTTTTTTTTTTTTTTTTTTTTTTTTTTCTGGGCAAATATAATGGTAATCGGGTCAATTCTCCCTCAACTGCATCAATTTTTGTATCTTCTAGGTTGCAGCATTCAATTAATTACTGTAACCATTACGGTAACTGATGCTTGCCATTTGGGTCTAAGATATTGCTGTTTAGATAAAATATCTTTACCACTAAGGTAGTGATGCTGCACCATTACATGAATATAGCTTGGCCATTATGGAGACCTGCAACACACATTATGAATGCACCATTCAAGCTTTGGTATCACCACTAAGGGGTCAGGACCCCTTGACTTTGAAGGTAAATTGCGGACAATAGATTAAGTTTTAGAAAGTAAGGAGAATAGAATTAGATTGAATAGATCTTGAAGAACATGTTTATATAATCTTCTTAGAAAATGAACTTGTGTAGACATTTCTAGAGAAGTTTTTCTCTTAAGTTCATCATTGGTGGGGACTCCACCTTACTCTGTTTGCCATCACAAATCTAGTAGGAACAAAACGAGCTTCTCAGAATGGGGTTCCTTTTTTGACATGGAACCCTCCAAATCTGGCATCTGGCATATGTTGGTTGAAACAAGTCTTATTTGTAGCAAATCGGCTGCTCGAACTTGGTTGACTGCCATAGCCAGTTGCTTTGTTTAGTTTTCTCTGTCTTCCCATAGATGCAGAATATAACCTCATTTCGTGGATAAAGAACTGCCCTCTGACCACGAGCAGAAATATAGAATTTTAGCCCTCACTCCGTTGAGCATACTTCCTGGCTTCGTTGATTCTTTTTATAGGTTGGAATTTTAAAGAGCAAAACCTGTTTGCTTCTTCTTATTTCATGATCACTAGTGTTCAACCATCCAAAAGGCTGCTGCACATTTTTTTTTTGTTGCTCGAGTCCTAATGTGCACTTCAATATGTGATCTGCACTTTGCTTAGCTTATATTTTAGACTTCTAGTGGAATTGTACTTCTTGTATGTAGTTGCAATTCAATTTATGATCTGTACTTGAATGTCTCATGTAAATTGCATTTTTCTTAAGTAACCATTGTTTCTTAGAGAGCCTTTATATATGGTTCACAAATTCCTCTTCCTTGTTTGCATGATGGAGTTTGACTACCATTGAAATTATTTGTTGGAAGTCAATCTGTATAGTCCAAACATAGCTATTTGACCCCATCTTCTTTTGCAGGGAATGCCCAGAGTTCCCCTTATTGGATATTCTCTATAAAATTCTACAATCCAATGGTCTAAAAAGAATGATAATACACCCCAAAGAAAGATCAAATCTACTTAAGACAACAAATTCACATGTGTTCAATTAATTTAATAAAAGCACAAGCTTAATGATATTAATAGGGCTTAACACTTTAAAATTTGCTTCATGGCCACAATTAGAGGACAAGTCAAAGAATGTGAAGAACAAAGTCTTAGCAAAAGTAGAGGAATAGTGAAAGAATATGACGAACAAGTTTTAAAGAATAAGAATAGATATGTTTGTACAAAGACAGAAGACAAACAAGCCTTAACAAAAGTAGAGGAATAGTGAAAGAATATGATGAACAAGTTTTAAAGAATAAGAATAGATATGTTTGTACTCTAAACTAAAATGAGTGTAAATAAAAAAAGAAAAAAAGAAAAATAAAATAAGAATAAGGGTGTTTTCCCATGGGCCTCCGCTCTCAAGGTTTTTGTGAAGTCCCGTGGAGGTTCTGTGGGCGCCTCAACCTCAAAGACTCAGGTTTTTGACATGAATAAAAAGTGATCACCAAGCATTTCTCAATGTTCATGTTTTTAACATGGACCCAGCTCAATGTTCATTGTTTGAACTGGACCCAAATTTTCAGGTCGCCAATCTCATATAGGAAAGCACCCTAAGATTAAGTGGACGAAGCAATGATTTGCCACCCTAAGATTAAGTGGACGAAGCAATGATTTGCAGGTTGCGACGGATGAGCTGGAGTTGGTCGGAAACAATAGAGGCCTTGGTGTCGTTCTCCGCAAGGGAATGAATGGCGATAGCGACGCGGTCGGCAGGGCTGTTATATCTGATGTGGAAGACGCCGGGGTCGGGCCGGCCACAAGATGTCAAGCCCCGCCGCCTGATCAAAAGCAGAGATGGAGATGCTTCCGCTATCGGCGCCAGCCAGTTTATCTTCGATTTTGAAACGCCTCCATCGCTTGAGGCCGCCGCCGCCACCTCCTGATTCGGCAGAAGACGGATGCAGCATCAAAGTAGCGGTACAACCAATACACCAGCATCACGATGGCATCATCTACCCGCCCGATGGCCCTCCTTACACTCTTTTCCAGATCCACGGGTTTCTCTGCGCTGTTTTTCTCAACCTTCCCTGCCCGATTGGTGGTCTTCTCTGCGCTTTTTTCCAGATCGACGGACTTCTCCACCCCCTTTCTCATCTCGATTGCCTCTAGCGTATGATCTATCGCCTCCAGCAGCTGCGCTGCACATGCCCCTAGTGCCTCCACCTCCGCCTCATGCTGCTCTTGCCTGCTTGCCTCGACGCTGCTTGCCTCGACGCTGCTTGCCTCCCCGCTGCTGCTCATAGTTTTTTAATCCTATTTTTGAGAATCTCCTCTTTCTTAAAGCTTTTTTGTAAAGGCCGTGTGGATCGGAAAAAACCACAGAATCCTTGCTTTTTATAAAGGCCGTGTGGATCGGAAAAAATCACATGTATGGTTAAATTTAGCGACTTTGATTTATGGTTAAATTTAGCAATTTCGTAATTTACAAATTATAACGGTTGTAATAGCTGGTTTTCCATGATGGTGATAACGTCACATGAGAAAAGGCATGGGTTGTTGGTATGGTTAGAGTTTAAAGGGTTTGCTAGACTTTAAAGATTGGTTAGAGTTTAACTAGATTAATACAAGATATATGTGCAGGTGTCTTTGCTTCCCAGCTAGTACGGTTTCAAGGATACGGTTTGAAGGATTGCTCTAAGCAGGCCTCGAAATCCCTGATTAAGTCTACCAGAAAAATTGCCGCCTTCAACAAGCAACCACTGGAACTTACAAGCTTGAACCGGAAACCCGTTTCCATTAATGGGTAAAATGCCATTGATTTCAAAAATTTGAAGGAAAACTAGTTTAGAATCAATTGATTTAGATGGAGATGCCCTTGCTATATGCTTTTGCTTTTAGCTGATAATCTCACCATTTCTTTGCTTTTTGGGGGCCCCTTTTGCTTTTAGCTGATAATCTCACCATTTCTTTGCTTTTTGGGGGCTCCTTCCTATTCTCTAACTGACGAGCCTACGAACTGCACTGCCCCACTCGTATGGTCACCATCAGTAGCATTTTTGAAAGTAAATTCTAACTCTACTAACCTAATAGAATTCCCCGGCACTTTTATAAATTTTCCAGAAATTTGCTACTTTTGCTACTTTTGTTATTCAATAACATGTATATCGGCACTTTTATAAATTTTCCAGAAATTTGCTACTTTTGATATTCAATAACATGTAGATCGCTAGATTACTGTTTTTTTTTTGTTGGAACCAGCTTTCAGCTTGTTCAAAACTGAAGTGGAAATTAAGGAGACGAACCGGAAATTAAGGAGACTAACTCCGTGTTTTTCGAAGCCTGGCTCTAAGCGGCAGTTTGACTCAATATTTTATGGGTTACTATATTTTGCTTGTTCACAGGTTTATATTGATCAATCTTGTTCATCAAATTCTTATTATATTTTTATTTTGATTCTTGTAGATTAAACTCTGGCCTCAAATTCTTTTTGTATGTTATCAGCATTTAAGCACAATATTATTAAGTATGGACTTTGCACAAATCCACACTTGTCCGAAATAATCGTACATTAAGGAAATAGAGCATATTGTGCATAATAAGGTAAGCACATCAACTTTAAGGCTTGGCCAAACTGGTTAAGGCTTGGTAGTAGATTTAGGCTTGTCGAATTACCCTAGGTTTCCAGCTTGTGAGCAGTTGCAACTGATGTTGTAAAATCCTCGACAGTTTCTGTATTTAGACGCAAAGATGGAATCCACAAATTTTCATTAATACTTGCTTCTAAACCGTACCTCTAGAGTCACTATATATAATTGAATGGTTACTCTCTCAAAATAGAAAATGATCCATTTGCAGTTGATGGTGTTACAATGTGCCTTGTGGATGCTGATAATGTAGCACCAAACTGGGCGAGAAATCCAACGAGAATGGCAGAAGAAATTTCTTTATATAGTCTTTCTTTGAGGTGGGTATCGGGTCAACAACAGTTAATTCAATATGTTGTAGACTAACTTGGATAATGAGGTCAAAGGCATTATTTGACACTGTTTTAGAGTGCTATTGACAAGCAATCATTCCTTTCAAGTTTTAGAGTGCTATTGATAAGCAATCGTTCCCTTCAAGTTCCAACTCTGCTTCATGCGATACTTCTCCCTCTTGGAAAACATAGCACTCTCGTAAAGGACTACTACTTTGAAATTATGGATCTTGAGAATATCACAAAATCTAGAATGAATCTGGTGCTTTTCCTCTACGGTAAGCAGTGCATTTGCAGCAACCGCAACAACCTTTAAATAACAGTACTTCTTATCATCATACATTTCACAGCTTTGCTTTTATATGACCCATGTCCATAGCCATAAAGTTGCGCAGTCCCCGTGTTCTTGAACTGATGACTTTCTGCTGGCTTTTTAAGAACTCTAGCTTATCTTATCTTAAGAACTCTAGCTGGGTCCCATAGGCCGATTGGTCTCAGTGGACGATAAAAAAACTATTCTATTCTATTCTATTCTATTCTATCAAAACTGGATAAAGATATTTCTTATCAATGCATAGCGCTCACTATTGTTGTCAATATCTAGAATTGAACTCAACAATAATTCTGAAAGATTTCCATAACGTTGGTTGAAGCCACCTTGCTAGCATATGCATTTTGTCCAATAGCACACCGTTGCAAATAAACCATTCATCTTTACAACAGAGAGAATACATGATTTTTGTGAAAACGCTTGTCCCCTTTATCTTTCTAGGAACTTTTCGTCTTTTAGACCAAAGCAGACTTATAATCTCCATTGCTTCCATTGGAGGTTGCAAATAAGTTGTATCCCAAAAGTATAGAAGACTTTGCTTGCAACATGCTACTAGTTGCTGTCTTTTTGGATGATTCTTGATAGGCATAAAGCTTTATAAGGTCTTCTTTCTGCAGTTGAAGACAATTTAAAGGATTGCTTCAGGACAAAAATTGCATTATTTCCCATTCTAAAAAAAATCCTATAAACAAACTACTGCAATTGAACTTACGAAAAAATACATGCTTCCAAAACAGAGTCACAACTGTCACAACTATCAATCTAACTCTGACCATTCTCCTAGGATACAGAGTGATATTAGTTCTTTAAAACAATGAATATACCCTCCAGATCCTAGCAGTTTGTTAGATTGACCTATCGCGCAGTTACAGTCACTTTCATGTACTTTGGACCTTATGGAAACCAGGTCCCATTCTTTGTATCATTCTTTGAATATCAATTTCTAACATAATTGGACCAAATTTCACAACAAGAGAATGGACTTTTAGCGACGTGGGCTTGCGACGTCTGTGCGACGTGACGTCGCAAATAACGTCACCATGCGACGCCGACGTCAATGCGACGTCACGTCGCAGTACGCCGCATGCGACGTATGGTGCTGACGCCCGATTAACGTATGGTGCGACGCCCGACATCGTGGACGCCGCCAAAGTGACGACACGGTGTCACGCCCAGCGGACGGCAGTGTCACGCCAGCGACCTTGGTGTCACGCCAGTCGCGCCGCATGCGGCGTATGGTGCGACGTCGACACTATGACGTGGCGGTGACCGTCCACGCCGGTGGACGCCGCGCGGTGGGACGGCTGTGTGATGTTTTGACGTGACGCCGCACGCGCGACGCCACGATATGTGACGATGTGGACGTATGTGTGCGATATGACACACGCGTCATGACGATATATGTGACGTATATGACACGCCCATACGATATGTGACGTATATGACACGGCCAAGATGTATATGTGACGTATATGACACGTTAATACGTATATGTGGCGTAGGTGGTCGCATGTGACGATATTTTTTATACGAAGTTTTGGTTTTAGGATTACAAATTCAATACAATACTGTGATTGATAATGCGAAAAAAAGACTCGGCGACCAACCGCAGACTTCATTTAAGCGTATTGCCCGCACATGCATCATCGATAGATGCTACCGCATGAATTACCTCCTTCATCTAGACTTTGAAAAAAATGGTTTTTTTGGGCTTTGAGAGATTGCAAGAAATTGGAAAAATATTGTCTCGAACTATATCAAAGAAACCAAAGAAGCACATATGGATACGTCAATCTGTGGGGAAGAAGGTTATGATTTAAAATCTCATCTTTGGGTATACAAGTAATTCTAATGGCACTATGGAAGTTGAAAGATCAACATCAAGGTTGGAATCAACAAAGAATAGCTTGAACTTGCAACTTTACCCCGCCAAACGCGTCGGGGATGATTTTGTGATATATGATGGTGGAGGAATTTATGCGTTTCAATTGCACAAGTTCCATATGAAAGACCCCATTGATGAGGATTTTGAAAAGCCGAGATACTATGTGGCTACACGTTGATGGCCTTGTTTAGGAGATCCATACATGGAAAGTGGAATTGGAACATAGCTCTGGCCGCTATGCCAAGAAGAGTATCTAAACCGCCATTTTACCTTGGAAGTCTTCAAAGTAGAGCATGTCATGGTGCAAAGGAAAATGGGCTTCGACCGGAGCTTAGGGATCACAAGGCGGTTGAGCTTGCCGAGCATTCTTTGGGGTCCTTTGGTGCGGTTTTTAACGCCATGCTTCATTGTTTTCGCTTCATGACTCATGAACTTGTTCCGGTTTGAGCGCCAAGATTTTTATGGGTTCTTCTTTGCATCGATTGTATGATCCGACGGTCACAACATACGTGACCAAAAATCATGCACTTTTTTCGAGAAATCTCTTAAGCTGTCTTTTTAATTTCTTCATTATGGCCATTCTGAGGTTGTGGAGGTTGTTGCCTTCTTGGACAAGTTTGTTCATCGAAAATCAAGAGAATTGTGGAGTTGGTTGAACTAAAATATTTTAATTGGTCATCTAGCAAAATGCTTTGGGAAGAAAATAAGTGTATTCTCTCGCAACATTCATTCTAGAACTTTCTACAACATTCTGGAATTTTCTAGAAGGATTCCTTAGGCTCACCCAAGATTCTCTTATATTTTAAAACTTTTTTAAAACTTTCTAGAACATTCTAGAACTTTCATTATATGTGACATATGTGACATATGTGTCGTAGAAGGTCGTGATGTTCCGTAAAGGCACCATCTTCATTGTGCCCTTAAGCCCCAGCAAGCACGTGAACTTTTAGTGTGAGCTTTTCTAATGGATTGAGCTTCATCCAGAATAATTCTAAACCACCTAATGTTCGACAGTGTGCCCCTTAGCCTGGGGGGCTGCTTCTTTTCATCCTCTTCAGATGGCTTCTGTAATTCAGAACAAATGGTTCCATATGTAGTAAGCACAATGTCGTGCTTACAAAGTTCAACACAATTTATTCTTCTCTGATCTTCATGGTATATGTACACAGATAGCTTTGACAGATGGTGCTACTTTTCCTTCAATTCATGTTCCCATTGTTTTAAAAGCGATTTAGGGCAAACAATCAAGGTGCTCCTGCATTCTTCTACATTGTATCTTTGACGTTTTGGCGGTCTAGCCTTCAAAATCAAAGCAATTGCAGAGATTGTCTTTCCAAATCCCTGATAATTTGATAATTATAAACATATGAGTTCCCGACAATGCATACTCGAGTTGATTTCTCCATCCAAGCAAGGGCAATACGCTATATTACATCCCAACCATGTCAATTCGCGGCTATAAAATATGAAATAATAATATATCTAGTCATACCTGGTGCTTGAAGTTCTATTGTTATCAGGTCATTGTCTAGATTTGCTTCTTCATCTCCTGCAATTGTATTCTAATATTCTAACCAATTTATCAGGTCCGGTTGCGAATGGCTAATATGGGACTGTGCACAAATGAGTCTCAGCTTGTAGCTGCGGCGAATGCATTCTTATCAAGTTCTGACCCTGCAAATAATCTCCAGTGTGACGAAGATATTCGTAGTTTTCCTGATGGGGGTTGGCAAGGAGTATAGAAAATGATGCGCGTCATCTTTTTAGAGAGCTTGGATTCACGTTTGATACTGAGCCATGCGTGCCACAAAAGTTCAGCCTAGAGGATATTATGCTAGACACTCCACCAGATATTTCTGTGGTGGATCTAGTTGGCTCTCAAGATAGTGTAGATTGGTTAGATAAGAAAGTCCTTGAGGCGGCATTTCATTTAGGTGCTTGTGCAACCAAGTGGGCGATTTGATTTGATAACCCGATTCTGCGTTGGATTTTTGTTTATTTCGTCATTCCAAAATCAACGAGAAGCACACATTGCTGCCTGCGATGGAATTGTGGAGAAAAAAAGGTAAGATGCTTACATTTATAGATGAAAATCAATGCATGTGGAAATTTAGATCTTGTTATTGGGATAGTTCGCAAAGTTATGTCTTCGCAAAATTTGGAGCGAGGTTTGTCAAGGCAAAGAATTTGCGGTGAATGATGTGGTTTCGTTTGAGAGAGATATCCAAGGTAAAAATTTTTACATCGGTGGAAGGGATCCTTATTTGGTCCGGAAATTATGGTGTTGATCACGGATGCAAATGACCCTTCTGCGTAAAGTTTTCAGGTTTGTTTGGAGTCGATATTTGGTATTGAAGCAACTTAAATTCTATCTTTTGATATAACTATAATATGGTAGTTTTGAGCTCGGATTAGCTCCTGGTTGATCCGTAAATTTTTTGAGCTCAGAATTTAGCTTATGGTTGATCCAGAATTTTTGAGGCACTGCCTTATGTATATAAGCATGATGTAGAATACAAAAAACTGGATATATGATATGATATAGATTTATGAAATCAGTTTTTCAAAATGGAATTTGAAGATAAAAATATGAAGAAGATGAATATGATCGGGGATGGATATCAAGAAGATGAATGCCACGATGAATAAGGATATGACAATAATATTGCTTGTTTTAATTTGTATAGGCCTATTTGTGCTATGGGTATTTTGAAAAAGCAGATGAATTTAGTGATGGACATGGAGTTGGAGATGGTTGATCCAGAATTTTTTGAGCTCATAATTTAGCTTCCACGGTTGATCAGAAAGAGAAAAAAAGGAATTAGAAATGACATATGGATTTACCCTAGAATTTCTACAACGAGAATATTGGGTAGTCAAAAAGTGGGACTCTCATATCCTCGGTCCAACATCTTTAGAGAAGCAACAAAATGCAATCGAATGAGGAACTTGGTGTCGGCATAGTGGGAGAAGCGCCCGACGACTCCTTGCAAATCCAAGGCATTAATGTCCCATGTGTCAAAGCGTCCGATCAAAATTTGCCTAAAAATGCCGCCGCCCACTGGCCGGCATCGTCGACAAAAATGTCGGCAGAATGTCGGTTGGCCACATAATTTGCTTCGCGGATGCGACTAATCAAGCTATGTTCAAGTGTTTTGAGGTATGCAGATTTTAGGTTGTTACACAAAACTTGCTCAGATTTTAGGTTGCTCAGAACAGCATAGGTATACATAAATTTCATAACCGACAAATGTCACGACAAATGTCACGACAAATGTCACGACAAATGTCAGACGTCGCATGCGACGTCATGTGACATTACAGAACATAAGACACGTCAGTACGTACTTGCCACGTGTACTGCCAGGTCGCATGTGACCTGGATTTTGACCGTTGACTATACGTCGCATGCGACGTGGTCTACAGAACGACGTCACGACTGCGTCTATGCACTTGCCAGGTGTACTGCCAAGTCGTAGGTGACCTGGCATGTGACCGTTGACACTACGTCGCCGGCGACGTCACGTCGCATGCGACGTTAAAGATTTCTATATAAACAACTTTTTTCTCGGCCTTCATTGTTATTTTCTTTCGCTCCTCTTCCAGCCTAGCGCCTTTGGTGTTCTTCTTTTTAACCATATCTTATACTTGTTGCTGCCCTACATGGATCGCCATGGTCATCAGATGATCGACACTGGAGATGGCGGGGAGACATTGATTGATCTTTGTCTTACCACGGGGGAGGCTGGATATGCGGAACCGTCACATGTAAGTTACTGATTCTTGTATTTAGTAGCCTAGACATATATAAACTAGGAGAGGACGTGTACTGCGAGTAGTAAAAAAAAAACGCAGGTGTTTTTGGTCAAGGACACGGTCGCCTCCACCTTGAGTGGAGAGGACCCGGAGGGTGTGCCGGGCCCAAACTCACCTTCATACCTTACTAAGTACAATGTAGATTACAAAAAATTGAGGTGTCGCGTAGTCAAGGTCATATGCCCGACTTCACCTTGAGTGGAGGACTCTATGTATCGAGGGCTGGCGTCTCCAAAAGATCTTTATTGAAATTGAAACTTATATAAGGGTCAGTACTCGGGAAAGGGGCATGGCCTGGCTTCACCTTGAGTGGAGAGGACTACGTTAATAAAAGCCCAATTCATCCATTTAGGATTTAGGGTTTAGGGTTTAGGGTTTATACTACCATATATTGTATCTATCACGGTACCGTTCAAACTATTGTGCAAGATATAGTACTTACCTTTTTGTAATTGGCGAGAGGGACAAAATAGTTTGCGATTGTAAAAGATGTATGGGGCTGAAGAGGCGACTTAGAACCGGTTGTTGAAGACCATCGATAAGATTTGGTACATTTTGAACAACCCACCGGATCGATGCTCGTCATGGATATCGTGGTTGGTATACAATTATTATTTTTTTTTTTTTTTAAGAGTATCTCTCCCAGTTTAAGTATATATTCAAGATGTTTATGATATCTAAATATGTGGTAGATGATGCCGATGTCTCCTCCAAACTAGATGTGGATTTTGGTTTAATGTTGTCCATAGAGGCATATGAAACCCGAAGCGAAGAACCGATTCATCAATAATGTGGATGGGTGCGCTCAGCGGAAGTGTTCCCCTGCGTGAAAGAACACGAAGGGGCTACAATCATGAGAACATTGCATGTGTCGCACATTTCCCAAGAACGCTTTTGGCCTCAGCGCCCGGCGTGAAATTCTGAAGAATTGCAAGATTAGTCGGCCCTTTGTTAGGCAACCGCAAGACATTTGGCTTGTGGCCGATAGACTTACTATCCCTATGGATCAAGAATTTGCTTATTGGGGAAGAAGATACATCATTATGGAGCCGCATTTGTCCGAGTCGGATTCGGCCTTATCTCCCAAGACGCGATAGAAGTGGGCCAGATACCCACATTCCATTAATGCCATATGCGTGTCCCAGCACGATTGGAAAACTTGGCAAACTTTGACTAAATATGCTTGGCGATGAGGATTTATGGAATGAATTCCAATGCTGCGTCGATAGCTGTGGGGGCATGTGATGAGGAGTTGAAGTTTATTGATGGTCGGCCAGGGGTTCATGGCAATATTGCGGGGTTCATCAACAGTTCTATTGACAACCGTGAGCTTTGGCGATGCAATTGTGAATTTTTAGAGTGTCAAGGAGGGGAGGAAGATTTTTTTACAAGATCTGTAAAAAGCAGATATATCATGGTGTGTGCTATTAAAAGCATAAACATTGGAGATGAGTTATTCATCAACTATCGCTATGATAGACCTCTCCCATTTGAGATGGAACAATAGTATTGTTGTACTAAAAAAAAGGAATAAAGAGGTTTTTTTTTTTTTAATATGTTTTTTGTCATTCGTGAGTCTATACAAATGGTTGTATGTATTTTATACTTATTACATTATTTGACATGATGGTTAATACGTTACTCCTGTTTAATGAACTCATTCAGAGCGGTCTCCATCCCGATCCATTAGTTCTAAGTTACAGGCAAAGGGAAACCTATCGTCGTGAATTTCAAGCCAGAGCGCACCAATATGAAGATATTGCATACGATCAATATGAAGAGGATGAAACTATTGACGAACCCGAGAACGAAGTCTTTCGTGACGAGCCGATCTTTCGATATGTTGCACGCTCTTCAAGAATTACACGATATTGATTTAGATGATGTCGAGGATGGTGGTGGAGAGGATATGGTAGAAGATGTGGGATACCCTTCGAGGATTGTCGTACTGACGATGACCCTATTGTTATCGAACTTGTCGGCGTGCCTGCTAATTCTCAATCTCCAAACCAAGTTCAAGTGGAGCAATGCAAGTGTCTCTGCTCTATTGAGGTGACATACTTATCAAGTCTTTCTATCTTACCACCATCTCCATCTTTTATCTTACCACTCTTAGATCGCAGTTATTGCACGAGAAGATCCTTCCAGAGAAGAACAATATGCCTACCGGCGGATCTCAAGTTAAGAAAATGATTCAAGCGACGGCCTTGATTTATAAAGTCATACATGCATGTCCAAATGATTGTATGATCTTCTATCCCGCCAAGAGCATGAGAAGTCCACTCATTGTCTATGTAATGTAATGAACCGAGATACTGGAATGACCTAAAGGGAAAAACGGTACCTCGGGAAGGTTATTCGACACTTTCCAATAATCCCAAGGTATATGCATCACCACTTCTTACAAATAGTTGTAAATTCACTTATTTTCGGTACTTATATGTTGCCCATAATTTATTCTATAGGTTAAAGTTGATGTTCGTTGCAAGACATTGGCTAGCCTAATGGACTTCACATGCCACACATGCATCTAGTGATGATGTGATGCGAGTCCGGCGGCAGTCGACTTGGAAGCATGTCGATGCGACATGGCGACTTTGAAAAAGAACCACGAACGCGATGCGTTTGGGCACCGCCACCGATGGCGTAAACCCATATGGTACACAATCATCGCATGGTCTACATGGCGGTGATGATAGTGAACTACAACATACCCCATGGTTGTTGATGAAGAAGTGGGCACATTATGATGACTTTATTGATACAGGAAGAAAAACCAAGTAATTTAGATGTGTACCTAAGAATAATTGTGGATGAGTTGCTCCCTTTGTGGAACACAGGTATTCAGGTCTACGATGCCCATAAAAATGGCGTTTTAATCTTAGAGGTATACTATTGTGGACTATGCATGACTTTTCTGGGTTTTTGAGGTGTTACGGGTTTAAGACATCGGGGCACTTCCCTTGCATGATATGTGGGGAAAAGTTTGCAGCAGCTTAGTCACTCTAAGCATCCGAAGAAAGTAGTATCACGAGGGTTTAGGAAGTATTTGCCGCTCACGCACCCCTTCGAGGGGCAACGTGCACAATTGATGGCACTTTGTAGACTATACAGAACCACCAAGCGAGAATTACCATACGAGAATGGGGGTGGCGTTGGGATAAGAAGGAAAAAGGGGGAAAATCCAAGGGAAATCCGTGAGGGGGGCACCTGCATTTGAGGAGGTCGTGGTGACCCAGGCGGTGAGGATGAGGAATTATCAATGGTGGCGAGGAAGCCCGCGGAGGAGGAAGTCTTTCCGCCAATATGAAAAGGAAGTCACGCTTTTTATAGACTACCATATTGGACCGACCTATTGATTCAACACCTTTTTAGACCCGATGCATATCTTCAAGAACGTGGGAAACTCTTTATGGAAGCATGTATTTGGTCAAAAGACACAACAAATGCCGGGATGGACCTTAAGCTAAGTAATACAAAGAAAGAGGCATGGATCTAGGGTGAAGGCAACCACTTCCTCGACAAAATGGGTTATTGCTAGGTCCGACCATCGAGCTATTTATGATGATTTAAGGGCCCTTAGAACACCAGCTGTTACATGCAATCATTGCGTAACCGCATTCACAAGTAGTGATGGCGGGTTTAAAGTCCCATAGTGGCATAAGTTCTTGCATGTAAGCAATTGAAGTCCACATATATATGCACTACTATAAAATGTAACCCATAACTTATATTTGGTGTTTGGATCATGCGTTCTTCTTCCCCGACCTTTAGGGGAGTTTTAGACAAGGGACCATTGGAGGCAATAAATTGCCCTATCAAAGGTCATAAGGTTGTTACCCATGTTGATTTAGTGGTCCCCGCTCTATTTTATTTGTGGCTAGTTTTTTGTTTTGGACCTCATAGGTGGATGTGTAAAAAACTATACCGAAGACGAAATTGAAGAGATGAAAGTGAAAATGGCAGAGGCATGTTGCTTGTTGGAGAAGGAGTTTCCTCTGACTTTCTTGACAATCAAACCCATCTTTTGGTACATCTTATTGAGGAAGTGGAGCTCATGGGAACTGTACATGCCGGATGGATGTTTTTCTTGGAAAGGTTTATGAAGGTATTGAAGGATATGGTGCGCCAAAGAGCACGTCCTTAAGGTAGTATGTGAGGGATGGCTTCATAAAGAGTCACTTTTTCTATATGATGAATATATTTCGCCCAGACATCCGGATGCACCTCGCTTATGGAGTGATGAAGGACTAGAAGATTGTGGGGGTAGTGGCGGAAGGCAATGGTATGCAGAAGTCATTTCCACTGATATGATCATTAAGGTTAATCAATTTCTTCTTTACAATTCAAGACCAATGGCAAAATGGATTGCTCGTTATGAGAACGAAAAGGAAGAAATGGAAGAGAAGAGGCATGAATGGAGCGACATAATAGGCGAGCCCCTTGACTGCGATGGATATGAACCCTTGCGGACAAGATGGAAAGAGAATGGGTACTACGAGGCTTTGACCGATGCATATCACAAGGGGAGTATAATATAACTCTGGAATGGGCATGCGCACAAGGTGTCATGAAAAAGGTAGTTGCAACAAATTATGTTGATGTTAAATCGAGTATTTTCTTTTGATGTTATTGTATCTATTGACATTAATGGTGCTTTGGCGGTATATATCTTACTCCTCGATATGGTGGCATGGGACCCACTATGCGTGTGAGTTCTCTTGACATACACGGGAAGACTTGTATAGCGAGGGTCATGGCATCATTCACGATGGAGTTTCAATCAAGTGTTCTTGATCGTAATGATCGTCGGGAAGCCACTGTGATTGGGTCGGGAGGTTAAAGAACTATAATGGAGGTGGATGTTGGTGGCAATTTTAAGACCTTCATATTAGATGTCGATTGGTTTGACCTTCAATTAGGGAGGCCGGGCCTACGATAAAAGTATGATAGAACAAGTGGCTTTTTGCTCATCAACTCTAGCAAGATGTACCTGGTAGTGAGGCAGCTTGTCCTTCAGGACAAGCTGTGAGCAAGTACACACATACACATATCCACTTCAAAAATTTAGACCATCAATATCAATCTCACGTCCGGCTTCTTTGACAGATTTTTTTTCTTTCTGCGTCGACAAGACCCAACATGGTGGTTTATCATACAAACTACAGGGGGGCCCAATATTCCAAGGTGTTGTGCTAGAGTCAATAGCGATAGAAGAGCCCTACGGCAGATCAAGGCATTCAAACTCAGGAAAAGCGAGCATCAAGGTTGGACCACCGGCTCTCATGCGACATCTTACACCGAGCAATTCCACGAAATACTGGATGTACTTGGGCATTTTAATACAAATGTTGGCAATGCTAACAATGGCGACTCCTAGTTAGCACCTAGAGGAGACGATCATTAAATTCTATATGCAAATATTATGCACATCCTCGGTGCGGTCCTCCGATAAGCTATGTCTATTGGTCTTCGTGTGCAATAAAACCCATTCAATTCAATTCTTTTTTTCTCCCCCCTCCCCCTTTTGGTATACATTATATCGGAGGAATAAAGAACTGGCTGGAACATGGGCTCAAAGAAGCCACATAGGCTCAAGCATTGCCTCTAGACTAGAACATGCAAAGAGTCTTCAATGGTATCTTAGTTACTTCGATTTTCTCTAACCTTAAACCGGTGCCACCACCAAGTTAACCACGATCATTTGCTTAAGCAATTTGATGCTATCCACTAGCTTTACATTTGTGGATCCTTGCTCTACCTTTCAAGCAGATAATAATAATGGTATTTTGTAGGGTGAACAAGTCCAAATACATAGAGTGAACCATGAGGGAGCCCACAGATGTTGAGCGATGTGGCGTTGCATTTCCCTTAGGGTCGAACATGCTACCTAGGTTCAAAACAAGCCTCTTTAGGCTCAAGCATTGTCTAGGCTCAAACATGCCCCGATTATCAAACATGTACACAACAAAAATAAAAATAGTTTAAACAGCGTCGCTATAACAAATAACGTCATGCGACGTATTGGCGTCGCATCGCATACGTGCAATGACGTTTAAAACTCATTTCTTAGTTGGGTTAACATGAGTGGTCTTCTAGTCCGCGAGAACTTGGTCGAGGGCAGCGTCGCGTTAAGGTCGTTAAGCGAGCAAATCGCTGATGCGCAGGACTGGCCGAGCTGCAGCAGCCAGAATACGGGCAAAGGGCGGGAGGCGGGAGTTTGGGCCTGTCCTCCTCCGATGTGGCAAGTAGAAGTCGGGGCTTTTGCGTGGCAAGACATTCATAAATTCGCAATTAATGCATTGTACGAAAATAAATTCTGATTTTTGCCGGCTGGAATCTAATCCATTTCCATCCACGGCCCAATTTTGAAATTACCCCGGAGAAGGTCTAGGTCAAAGGGTTAGCATTAGAGCGGTCGGGCAGCGGATTCTTGCGAGAACAGTGGCACCCTTCCCCAAGTCAAGCGAGGCGAGGGACCTTGCGGGGATCCCTCACAAGAGGGAGAGTCCGGGACCCCAGAGGCGGGATCCAAAAAAGTTCGAGGCGGCCCTTCACGGGCGGCTCCCGGGGGGCTGCCGCTAATAACCACCCTCCGGGCCGGTTCCCCTATCCGGCCGTTGGATCCTCCGTTCGGGGGGCCCCTCCGGGGGAAGGCCAAAAGATTTCAGATCGGTCCGGGAGAACTTGTCAAACCCGCCCGGGCGTCGAGAGGTCGGCCTTGTAGAAACCCATTGTGTCTTGTCGTTAGAGACGCAGGAGGCTCCGGGAATGGCAAATCGACCCTAAATCGTCGGAATGGCGAAATTACCCTAGGGGAGCAAGTTACAAGGTCGGTTTTGCAAAAAAGAAAAGAAACACTCCGCCCTCCTCGACATTATCGCATCCACATCTAGGCCAATTGACTCTGAGAGTGTGATGGAAGTGAGCTACTTTGCGCTTCTTGGAGGTGGGGTGGTCTTCTGCCCACGGAACTTGGTCCCCGAGGGGGCAGCGTCGGCGTTCCCGAGGTCCATTGGCGAGGAGTCAAATCGTGATTAGGAGGGAGGTCGCCCGTCCGAGTCCCGGGGGGCCTTAGGGGAGAGTCCGGGGGCAAGCGACTTAGGGGGATTTTAGGGTCCGTGCTCACGGCGTCAACACCCCCACTCCCGTCAAGTCCGGTATGAGTCGGCGAATCGACAAGGAGAGGGCCTCTAAAAGCGTAAACCACGTGGGTTTGCGAGGTTCTAGAAAGGGTTTTGCGTTTTGGGGCGAGACTTGATCTGTTGCATGGGATGGCCAGAAAAACGGTAGGAGAATGCGGAGCAAAGGGCCCGGCGGGGCGGAGTTTGGGCCTGTCCTCCTCCGATGTGGCAAGTAGAAGTCAGGCGCTTTTGCGGTGGCAAGACATTCATAAATTACGCAATTAATGCATTATGCGAAAATAAATTCTGATTTTTGCCAAATTTGGAATCCTAATCCATTTCGGCCTACGACCCAATTTTTGAATTTTCGAGGAGAAGGTCTAGGTCAAAGGTTAGCATTAGAGCGGTGGGGCAGCAGGTTGGGAGCAACAGAGGTGGCACCCTTCCCAAGTCAAGCGAGGCCGGGACCTTGCGGGGATCCCTCCAAGGGAGAGTCAGGACCCAAGAGGCGGGATCAAAAAGTTCCCGGCAGCCCTTCTGGCGGCGCTCCCAGGGGCGCTGCGCTAATGACCACCCTCCGGGCCGGTTCCCCTATCCGGAGTTGGATCCTCCGTTCGGGGGCCCCTCTTGGGAAGGCCCAAAAGATTCCAGATCGGTCGGGAGAACTTGTCAAAAGCGGAGGCGTCACGAGGTCGACCTTGTAAAGCCGCGGTGTCTTGTCGTTCGGACGCAGGGAGGCTCGGAATGGCAAATCGACCCTGCCAAATCGTCAGGAATGGCGAAATTACCCTAGGGAGCAAGTTACAAGGTCGGTTTTGCAAAGAAAAAACACTCCGCCCTCCGCGACGGTATCATCCACATCCTAGGCCAATTGACTTCACGAGTGTGATGGAAGTGAACTACTTTGGCTTCTTGGAGGTCGGGGTGGTCTTCTGGCCGCGGAACTTGGTCCCGGGGGCAATGTCGGCGTTCTGAGTCCATTGGCGAGGTCAAATCGCGATTAGGAGGGGAGGTGCCCGTCCGGAGTCCCGGGGCCCCTTGGGGAGAGAAATCCGAGACGGCGGCTAGGGGGATTTTAGGGTCCGTGCTCACGGCGTCAACACCCCCCCCGTCCCGTCCTGGCGCAAGGTCCCGTCAAATCGACAAGGAGAGGGCCTCAAAAGCGTAAACCCAATGGGTTGCCCGAGGTTCTAGAAGGGTTTGCGTTTTGGGGGCGAGGCTTGTCTGGAAGGACCTGGGCAGCGGCCCACAGCCGAGAATCACTGAACAAGGAAGCCCGGCGGGGCCGAGTTTGGGCCTGTCCTCCCTCCGATGTGGCAAGTAGAAGTGGGGGGCTTTTTGTGGCAAGACATTCATAAATTTTGATTAATGCATTGTACGAAAATAAATTCTGATTTTTGCCATTTGGATTCCTAATCCATCTCCATCCCACGGCCCAATTTTGAAATTTTGGGAGAAGGTCTAGGTCAAAGGGTTAGCATTAGAGCGGTCGGGGCAGCGGGTTCGGGAAGCCAGAGGCTGGCACCCTCCCCAAGTCCAAGCGAGGCGAGGGACCTTGCGGGGATCCCTCCAGAGGGGAGAGTCAGGACCCCAAGAGGCGGGATCAAAAAAAAAAAAAGTTCAGAGGCAGCCCTTCTGGCGGCGCTCCCGGTACATGCTGCGCTAATGACCACCCTCCCGGGGCCCGGTTCCCCTATCAGGCCGTTGGATCCTCCGTTCGGGGAGCCCCCTTGGGGGGAAGGCCAAAAGATTCAGATCGGTCAGGAGAACTTGTCAAACCGCGGGGCGTCTGAGTCCGACCTTGTAGAAACGCGGTGTCTTGTCGTTGGGACGCGAGGAGGCTCGGGAATGGCAAATCGACCACACCAAATCGTCCGGAATGGCCGAAATTACCCTAGGGAGCAAGTTACAAGGTGGGTTTTGCAAAAGAAAAGAAACACTCACGCCCTCCACGACGGTATCGCATCCACATCCTAGGCCAATTGACTTTCTGGTGTGATGGAGTGAGCTACTTTGGCGCTTCTTGGAGGTCGGGTGGTCTTGGCCACGGAACTTGGTCCCAGGGGCAGCGTCGGCGTTCTGAGTCCATTGGCGAGCAAGTCATCGCGATTCGGAGGGGAGGTGGCCCGTCGGAGTCCCCAGGGGCCTTGGGGGGAGAGAATTGAGGGCAGCGACCAGGGGGATTTTAGGGTCCGTGCTCTGGCGTCAACACCCCCCTCCGCGTCAAATCGCGGCGTAAGGTCCCTTAAAATCCCGACAAGGAGAGGGCCTCCAAAGCGTAAACCACGTGGGTTGCGGGTTCTAGAAGGGGTTTGCGTTTTGGGGGCGGGGCAGTTTGTTGCGCAGGACTGGCGCCCGGCTGCGCCGAGAATACGAACAGGGAGGCCCGGCGGGCGGGAGTTTGGGCACTGTCCTCCTCGATGTGGCAAGTAGAAGTCGGAGCTTTTTGCGATGGCAAGACATTCATAAATTCTTAATTAATGCATTGTGCGAAAATAAATTCTGATTTTTGCCAGCTGGAATCCTAATCCATTTCGGCACACTGACCCAATTTTGAAATTTTAGGAGAAGGTCTAGGTCAAAGGGTTAGCATTAGAGCGGTCGGGGCAGCAGTTTTGCGAGGGCAACGGCGGCACCCTTCCCCAAGTCAAGCGAGGCGGGACCTTGCGGGGATCCCTCACAAGAGGGAGTCAGGACCCCAAGAGGCGGGATCCAAAAAAGTTCGAGGCAGCCCTTCTGGCGGCGGCTCCCAGAGGCTGCGCTAATGACCACCCTCCCGGGCCGGTTCCCCTATCCGACCCGTTGGATCCTCCGTTAAGGGGGCCCCTCTTGGGGAAGGCCCAAAAGATTCCAGATCGGTCCGGGAGAACTTGTCAAACGTAGGCGTCTGAGAATTGACCTTGTATAAACATGATGTCTTGTGGTTAGACGCAGGAGGCTCGAATGGCAAATGCGACCACCAAATCGTCCAGAATGGCGAGAAATTACCCCTAGGGAGCAAGTTACAAGGTGGGTTTTGCAAAAAAAAGAAACACTCAAGCCCTCCACGACGGTATCCAGCATCCACATCCCTAGGCCAATTGACTCACGGTGTGATGGAAGTGAGCTACTTTGGCTTCTTGGAGGTGGTGGTCTTGGCCCGCGGAACTTGGTAGTCCGGGGGACGCGTCGGCGTTCCCCGAGTCCATTGGCGAGAGTCAAATCGCGATGGGAGAGGGAGAGGTGGCCCGTCAGTCCCCGGGGGCCTTGGGGGGAGAGGGGCTCGGGGCAGCGACTTCGAGGGGGATTTTAGGGGTCCGTGCTCTGGCGTCAACACCCCCTCCCACGTCAAGTCCGGCGCAAGGTCGGCCGAATCGACAAGGAGAGGGCCTCCAAAGCGTAAACCACAGTGGGTTGCGGGTTCTAGAAAGGGTTTGCGTTTTGGGGGCGAGACTTGGTACATTGCACTGGGACTGGCAGAAGCTGGCTGTGAGGGAATCTCGGGCAAGGGGCCCGGCGGGGCGGAGTTTGGGCCTGTCCTCCTCCCCGATGTGGCAAGTAGAAGTTAGGCGCTTTTGCGGTGGCAAGACATTCATAAGTGCATAATTAATGCATTATGCGAAAATAAATTCTGATTTTTTGCCGATTTGGAATCCTAATCCATTTCCGGCACACACCCAATTTTCAGAAAATTTTAGGAGAAGGTCTAGGTCAAAGGGTTAGCATTAGAGCGGTCGGGGCTGGCGGATTGCGGGGGGCAAGCTGGCACCCTTCCCCAAGTCAAGCGAGGCGGGGACCTTGCGGGGATCCCTCCACAAGGGGGAGAGTCCAGGACCCCAAGAGGCGGGATCAAAAAGTTCGGGGACCCTTCTGGTGGCTCCCGTGCTGCGCTAATGACCACCCTCCGGCCGGTTCCCTAGGGGCCGTTGGATCCTCCGTTCAGGGGCCCCTCTTGGGGAAGGCCCAAAAGATTCAGAATGGGTAGGAGAACTTGTCAAGCCATGGCGTGAGAGTTAAGCCTTGTAGAAACACGTGTCTTGTCGTTTAGGCACCAGGAGGCTCGGAATGGCAAATCGACCTGCCAAATCGTGGGAATGGCGAAATTACCCTAGGGAGCAAGTTACAAGGTCGGTTTTGCAAAAGAAAGAAACACTCACGCCCTCTCCGGCGGTATCCGCATCCACATCCTAGGCCAATTGACTACGAGTGTGATGGAAGTGAGCTACTTTGGCGCTTCTTGGAGGTTGGGTGGTCTTCTGGCCATGAACTTGGTCCCCGAGGGCAATGTCGACGTTCGGAGTCCATTGGCGAGTCAAATCAGCGATTAGGAGAGGGAGGTTGCCGTCGTCAGTCCCAAGGGGCTTGGGGAGAGGAAATTGGGGCAAGCGGCCAGGGGGATTTTAGGGTGGAGTGCTGCGTCCAACACCCCACCCCTCCGCGTCAAGTCCGGCGCAAGAAGGTCCGAATCGACAAGGAGAGGGGCCTCCAAAAAGCGTAAACCACGTGGGTTGCGAGGTTCTAGAAGGGTTTTGCGTTTTGGGGCCGAGACTTGGTCTGTTGCACTTGGGACCTGGCCGGCTAAACTCTTGAGAGAATCACGGAACAAGGGGCCCGGCGGAGGCGGAGTTTGGGCCTGTCCTCCTCCCGATGTGGCAAGTAGAAGTGGGAGGCTTTTCTGATGGCAAGACATTCATAAATTCGCAATTAATGCATTGTACGAAAATAAATTCTGATTTTTGCCGAGTTTTGGATTCCTAATCCATTTTCGGCACAGCCCAATTTTGAAATTTTGAGGAGAAGGTCTAGGTCAAAGGGTTAGCATTAGAGCGGTCGGGGCAGCGCGGGTTGCGGGACAGCGGTGGCACCCTTCCCCAAGTCAAGCGAGGCCGGGACCTTGCGGGGGATCCCTCACAAGAGGGAGAGTGGGACCCCAAGAGGCGGGATCCAAAAAGTTCGAGGCAGCCCTTCACGGCGGGCTCCCCGGGGCTGCGCTAATGACCACCCTCAGGAGCCGGTTCCCTATCCGACCGTTGGATCCTCCGTTGGGGCCCCTCTTGGGGAAGGCCAAAGATTCGGTCGGTCGGAGAACTTGTCAAACCGTCACGAGCGTCACGAGGTGCGGCCTTGTAAAAACATGATGTCTTGTCGTTCGGGCAGGGAGGCTCCGAATGGCAAATCGACCCTGCCAAATCGTCCGGAAATGGCGAAATTACCCTAGGGAGCAAGTTACAAGGTCGGTTTTGCAAAGAAACACTCCGCCCTCCCACGGCGGTATCGCATCCACATCCTAGGCCAATTGACGAGTGTGATGGAAGTGAGCTACTTTGGGCTTCTTGGCTTCCGGGTGGTCTTCGGCCCGCGGAACTTGGTCCCGGGGGCAGCGTCGGCGTTAGGAGTCCATTGGCGAGTCAAAAAATGTGATTCCAGGAGAGGGAGGTGGCTCGTCAAGTCCCGGGGGCCTTGGGGAGAGAGGGTGAGGCAACAGCGGCCCAGGGGGATTTTAGGAGTCCCAGCTGCTGGCGTTCAACACCCCCACTCCACGTCAAGTCCGCGGCGCAAGGTCATCCGAATCGACAAGGAGGGCCTCAAAGCGTAAACCACTGGCTGGGTTGCCGAGGTTCTAGAAGGGTTTTGCGTTTTGGGAGACTTGGTTTTGTTGCACTTGGGACTGGCCGAGGCGCTGCAGTAGAATCTGAACAAAGGGAGGCCCGGCGGGCGAGGAGTTTGGGCTGTCCTCCTCCCGATGTGGCAAGTAGAAGTGTGGTAGCTTTTGATGGCAAGACATTCATAAATTCGCAATTAATGCATTATGCGAAAATAAATTCTGATTTTTGCCCGGCTGGAATCTAATCCATTTTCGGCCTGACCCAATTTTGAAATTTTTAGGAAGGTCTAGGTCAAAGGGTTAGCATTAGAGCGGTCGGGGCAATGGATTGCGGAACAGCTTGGGGTTGGCACCCTTCCCAAGTCAAAGCGAGGCCAGGGACCTTGGGGATCCCTCACAAGAGGGAGAGTCCAGGACCCCAAGAGGCGGGATCCAAAAAAAGTTCGAGGCGGCCCTTCTGGCAGCTCCCGGGGCTGCATGCTAATGACCACCCTCCGGAGCCGGTTCCCCTATTTGGCCGTTGGATCCTGGTTGGGGGCCCTCTTGGGAAGGCCCAAAAGATTCAGTCGGTCGGATGAACTTGTCAAACCAGGGAGTCTGAACCTTGTAGAAATGGATGTCATAATTGTCGTTCCGGACAGGAGGCTCGGAATGGCAAATGCACCTGCCAAATCGTCAGGAAACCGCATTACCCTAGGGGAGCAAGTTACAAGGTCGGTTTTTGCAAAGAAAGAAACACTCCGCCCTCCGTCGGCCAGTATCCGCATCCACATCCTAGGCCCGGTGACTACGAAGTGTGATGGAAGTTCTAGAAGGGCTTCTTGGAGGTCGGGTGGTCTTACAGCCCGCAGAACTTGGTCCCAGGAGCAATGTCGGCGTTGAGTCCATTGGCGAGTCAAATCATGATTCGGAGGGAGGTGGCCCGTCCAGTCCCGAGGGCCTTGGGGAGAGAAAGGGGGACAGCGGCTTAGGGGATTTTAGGGTAAAGTGCTCGGCGTCAACACCCCCACTCGTCAGAATCGCGGCGCAAGGTCCACGCGGGTGAATCGGAGAGGGCCTCCAAGCGTAAACCACAATGGGTTGCGAGGTTCTAGAAGGGTTTGGATTTTTGGGGAGACTTGAGCACATTGCATGGGACTGCCGAGAAGGCTGCAGCGAGAATCCAGACAGGGGAAGCTGGCGGGCGGAGTTTGGGCTGTCCTCCTCCGATGTGGCAAGTAGAAGTTAGAGGCTGCAGTGCAAGACATTCATAAATTATAATTAATGCATTATAGAAAATAAATTCGATTTTTTTGCCAGTGGAATCCTAATCCATTTCGACTACGACCCAATTTTGAGAATTTTTAGGAGAAGGTCTAGGTCAAGGTTAGCATTAGAGCGGTCGGGCGGCCGGTTCCGCGAGGAACAACCCGCTGGCACCCTTCCCAAGTCAAGCGAGGCGGGGACCTTGCGGGGATCCCTCACAAGAGGGAGAGTGGGACCCCAAGAGGCGGGATCAAAAAAGTTCAGAGGCAGCCCTTCTGGCGGTGGCTCCCGGCACACTGCTAATGACCACCCTCCGGGCGGTTCCCCTATCCAAACCCGTTGGATCCTCCCGTTCGGGGGGCCCCTCTTGGGAAGGCCCAAAAGATTCAGATCGGTCAGGAGAACTTGTCAAGCAGCGGGGCGTCACGAGAATTAAACCTTGTAGGAACCTTGATGTCTTGTATCGTTGAACGCAGGAGAACTCCGGAATGGCAAATCGACCACCAAATGTCCAGGAGTCGTGAGGAAATTACCCTAGGGAGCAGAGAGATTACAAGGTGGGTTTTGCAAGAAAAGCACTCACGCCCTCCCAGGCGGTATCGCATCCACATCCCCAGGCCAATTGGTATGAGTGTGATGGAAGTGAGCTACTTTGGCTTCTTGGAGGTGAGTGGTTACGGCCCGCGAACTTGGTCCCAGGGCAATGTCGGCGTTAAGGTCCATTGGCGAGAGCCAAATGGCGATTCCCAGGAGGGGAGTCGAATCCCCGGGCCTTGGGAGAAAGTCCGAGAATGGCGGCTTAGAGTTTTAGAATTAGATGCTCGCGTCCAACACCCCCACTCCCGTCAAGTCCGCGAGCATGAGTCCCTTGAGTCCGACCAAGGAGAGGGCATGTTAAAGCGTAAACGTGAGTTTGCGAGGTTCTAGAAAGGGTTTCGTTTGGGGACCCGGGGCACAGTCTCTTACACTGGGGAGCTGTAGAAGAGCTGCAATGAAGATAAGACAAGGGAAGCTGTGAATGGGAGTTTGGAGCTGTCCTCCTCCGTGTAGCAAGTAGAAGTCGGTACAGGTGTGAAGACATTCATAAATTTGCAATTAATGCATTGTCACGAAAATAAATTACGATTTTTTTGCCGGTGATTCCCTAATCATCTCAAACACCGACCCAATTCAAAATTTTAGGAGGAGAGAGGTCTGGGTCAAGGGTTAGCATTAGAGCGATTAAGGTGACTGGTTATGGGGCAGCAGAGGCACCCTCCCCAAGTCAAGCGAGCCCGGGGACCTTTGCGGGGATCCCTCACAAGGGGAGAGTGGGACCCAAAATGAGATCCAAAAAAAGTTCGAAGCTGACCCTTCTGGCTCCCCAGAGGCTGCGTAATGAACACCCTCACAGAACCCGGTTCCTGTCCGACGGATTTGGATCATAAAGTTTAGGGGGAGCCCTCTTGGGAAGGCCCAAAGATTCCGAGATAGGTCAGGAGAACTTGTCCAGCGGGGTCACGGTGGGCCTTGTAGAAACATGATGTCTTACGTGGATTGGACGCAGGGAGGCTCGAGATGGCAAATGGAAGCCACAACCAAATGCGTCAGGATGGTGCCCTGAGGGCAAGTTACAGGGTGGGTTTTGCAAAGAAAAGCCTCACGCCCTCCACGGCCGGTATCCATCCACATCCCTAGGCATGGAAGTAGGCTACTTTGGCTTCTTGGAGGTCGAGATTGGTCTTAACCCACAGAACTTGGTCCAAGAGCAATAATTCTGAGTCCATTAGAAACAAATCGTATTCACGGGAGGGAGGTGGCCCGGTCAGTCCCGAGGGCCTTGGGAGAGAATTAGAGGTGCTTGACTTGGGGGATTTTAGGGTCAGGAGTGCTGCGGCGTCCAACACTACTCACGTCAGAGTCCACGGCGTGGAGTCAGCGAATCGACAAGGAGGGCCTCCGCTTGTCTCGCTCCCCAGTGGGTTGCCCGAGGTTCCTGAGGGTTTCGCGTTTTGGGGAGACAGTGTTGCACTGGGACGGCGAAGAGGCTGCGGTAGAGAATGCAGGGCAAGGCGGCGGAGGCGGAGTTTGAGCTGTCCTCCCTTAGATGTGTGATAGAAGTCGAAGCTGGCCCTTTGCGATGTGAACATTCTCAGAAGTGCGGG